>JANAVB010010396.1:0-24281 GCA_029216955.1 Iris pallida | reverse complement strand
AAGCTGCCAGTATGGGCGTTGAATAATTCTAAGAGCGCAAGGAACATAGGCTTATTGAGATCCACGCCTGCCTGCGTAGCCCGAATAGCGGCTGTCATCCCGATCTCCTTAAGCTCAACTTTGAACCTTGAAAGCACCCAAGTGGTCAACTCGTCCCACCTCGGAATATAGTGACACCAACCCTCGAATCTAAAGCCACCTGTCGGGTACATGACATTCGCTGTCAACATCCGATTTGCAAAGGTCGGGGCACTGAAGAGAAATGTGTCATTTGGAACTTCACTGTAGAGGCTCCCAGGACGCAAGGCTCGGTAACTGAACGAGGAACCGGCTCATGAAGCAGCCAAAGTATCTCGCTGGTTTGAGGTGGCATCGATCGAAATGGTACCTCCCAAGGCCCCTCCTTGAGAAGGAGTAAGTTCCCAACCCATCCTTCTCTTCGAAGCCAGACGATAAAAAGCCGTCAGCGGCAACTGGCGGTCAACCTGCCTCATGTATAGAACCATGCCTTTGGCAGTGAAGAACCAGTCTTCTTTGATCTTCAGTATCTTCGCTTCAGAAGAGACTAGTCGGTCGCCAAACAGAAAGGCAGGTTTTAAGAAAGTCACATCTTCAGATTCAGCAGACCTCAGTTTACCACTCTCCATCATACTCTGGAGGAAAAGTGGAAACTGGTTCTGGATTTGCAGCATTCTCTCCCGGGGTTGGTTCTGTAAGATAGCATCCTTTGCAGGGTTGATCACCGCCTCATCAAAATCAACCCCCATTTGGCAAAGAGAAACATCCAAGAGGACTTCGTTCAACAGAGGGATCGTCATCGACACTGACACAACAAAAGTGGAGGTTAGGCAAAAAGACAAAAGGTATCAACAGATTGACGCAGCGTCAGGGCATAAACCCATGCGCGTCAGCTTCAGCACATCACCCATGCGCACCGGCATTGAAGCTTCGGCAACCCATGCGCGTCAGTATTGGAGCTTCGGCGCATCATCAGGGCGTGAGCCCATGCGCGTCAGCAAAAAGCTTTGGCGCATCATCAGGGTATAAAACCCATGCACGTCAGCAAACTAAACCTCGGTGCATGATAAAGGCCTGAGCCTATGCACGTCGGCAGGGTAAAACCTCAGCGTATCAAGAACAGAAGCCCATACGCATCGACAGCAGAAAGTTAGAACACATTGGATAGCAAAAGTCGACACCCACCCGTCACCCCGGGGCGAACATCGGCCGGAGTCGCAATGGTGGCAGGAGCATCCTCGTCGGCGAACTCTATGGGCTCCTTCTCCTTCCCCTTTCCTTTGCCGGCACCGCCGCGATGAGTCTTGGGAGCCATTCTAACAGAGAGGAAGAAGTTAGGGTTTTGAAGAAAGAACTCTAAAGGAGGCAAAGGCATAGAGTAGAAGAACTTTCTCTTTCCACCTCTCACCTATTTATAGGCCATGGTCGCACGCGTGAACCGATGACGAGTGATCTCAGCCGTCGCCTCGGGTCTTGTGAAGATAACAGCAGATAAAACCAAAAGATCATCATTAATCTTTTCGGTTACCGAGGTATTATCATATTCATTAATCGATAAGAGCATGCGGCTGAACAGGCATGCGCCCCAACAGTCATGCGCCCTGATCGCCATGCTTCTTATTCAAAGTATTCCAAAACTTATTCAAAAGTTTTGAAAACTTTGAAGGGGGTCTTGTAGAAGCATAGAATTTCACAACCAGAAAGACCATACGCCAGACACTACATGCGCCAGAAATCGCACAGAACACTTCACAACAAAGTCAATAAGTATAGACAGTTGAAGAAGGACTTTTTATTTATATATAAAAGTCTATTACATGTCTAGAAAAGGTTGTACAAAGGATAATTTCTACAAAGAAAAGATCCTAAGTCTACAGCCAGCGGCCACCATGCGCCTCCAGATAGGCGCAGCAACCACCATGCGCCTTCAGATAGGCACAGCAGTCACCATGCGCCACCAGTGAGGCACAGCAGATACTATGCGTCTCCATCCAGGCGCATCCCACCATCTCTTCAGCAGCTCAGTTATGTGCATCCAGCTCAGTTATGTGCATCCCTTCAGCAGCCCAGTTATGTGCCACTCTTCCAACCAGGCTCACCTGGCCGAGCAGGAGTGTGCCGCTCTTCCAGCCAGGCTCACCTGATAAATGCTTCGATACACAAAGCATTTAACCTTCTGGCTGGAACCAAGGAAGAGAAGAGCACCGCAAATCTGTGGCCAGGGGAGGCTTCGAAAGGGCCTCCAAAGACCAAGGAAGACCGTGATCGAAATCACGGCGAAAGGCAGCTTTCAACACAATCAGAGTGGGCAGCACCCACTTTGAAGGAAGAGAGAGCCTAGCACCGCCATTCCGATCTACGGCTCTTCAGGAACAACGGAGACAAGGCCCGAGCATCCCCATCTTTGGATGCAACAGGCACCTTCCGCCTGCCTCGGAAGCCCTCGACTCCGTCTTTTGGATGTAACAGTCACCTTCAAGAGCATCAACGACGACATGGCGTCTCATCTTCACCCTCGGGAGCACTTTGTCAACAGAATGCACCCGAGAACCCAAGTTCATATTGGAAAGACGTGAGGGAATGAGAAGCCAACCTTCTCTCCATGCCACTATTTATAGGTCGGGCAGATCAAACCCATGCGCCAAGTGGATGGCTCTCCGAATTCCGTGCAATGAACTCACATTAAATGGATGAACCAGACGCCTCGACTTCAGCCAAACGGCTATTAAAAGCACTCGAGAAGCGAAACAGCCGCATCATCAAAGACATGTCGGATGCGCCGGCTGGTCAGCGCATCACACCTCTTCAAACATCAAACAGATGCGCCCTGTACCGAGCGCATCAAAGGGGATGCGCCCCCATACGTCTCCATACGCCTAGTGGAACGTCAACCGACGTGTCCACTCAGCTGTTCATCGAATGTCACCAACATTAAATGCTGAACTGACGGAGTTGGCAGCACGCCTTCCCAAGTCTGAACGGCTGACAGCTTTTGCAGAAAATGAAGCGTCCATAACGTCAGCATCATCATGACTCTATTCCGACGGCTACTGCCACGTGGCCACTCGACCACCCGCATGCGCCTCCGCGGCCATGCGCCCAAACCTGCATGCGCCTCAAAAGCCATGCGCCTCAGACCCTTCACTGATCCCTAAAGACAGAAGAAGAGTCTCCAGTTGAACCTTTGCATGCACCTCAAAAGCCATGCACCCCAGACTGATCTCTGATCCCGAAAGACAGAAGGAAAGTCGCTCGCATGCGCCTCAAAAGCCATGCGCCCAGAACAGCTCGTGACTCCTAAAGGTCACGAGCCAAAATCTCATCATGCGCCCAATCCAAGGCGCATCCCACCAAATCATCCCACCACCAAATCCGAGATCTCCGAGCCATGAGTCGACGACACGTGTCCTTTGACTCAACTCATCCAAGATTTCAGCAATAGAAAGATCTTCTCCTCTGCTACGTGCCGGCTCACAACAGCAGTATGAAGAATTCAACCCCGCGAGTAGGGTGCATCATCTATGCGCCTCCATCAGCAATCTCCACGTGGCGTCCCCACGTACCGGCGTATCCTACATATGCGCGCATGAGCAGCCAACCTGCCCAGCTATAAATTGAGGAATCATCCCCTCCTTACACACACACAGAGACATACATACGAACAATCCAGACAGAGATCACCAGAGAGGCAGATACAGACACTCAACATCTTCCTCCTCTCAGCCAGCTCCAGCACCCAGAACAATCTACACCTTCAGAGAACCGATAACCGTCGTCAGCCCGTCAACGGAGTCAACGCATTACCACTCGCTCCATTGGCACTTAGGACCCAGATTAAACAAAAGTGTACTCCTAGGACTACATCTAAGTCCTATATTGTAACACTGTTCTGTTTGTATTAAGATTTGCAATCAAACGATTTTAATGGCAAACACTAGGACTGTGGCAGTCCTAATTTACATTAGGACTGCCACATGCCTGGCAGTCCTACTGTAATGACATATGGGGTGGGTAACTGCATGATGCTTATATGCGGGGGGTAACTGCATGTCCTATTTCTGTTTCTATTATTTAATAACTATATGTTGTCATGTAGCCCACCGGCCGCTAACAAAAGAATACGACCCACCGCGTCAAAGCAGAAGGAACGTACGGGACGTCCTCTCGAGCGACCGATAACAATTTTCGAACCGACGTCCGAAGCTCGGAGAGGTTGCCAAATTGACACTAGTGTCGCGGTCGCCAACAAGCTTGATCGTATCGACGACGTGGTCGACTTCCCCTTCATGAATAATAGGGAGTCTCGTTCAAAGGCCCGGCATGATATATAGTTGGATCTGGATATTTTTCTTGTTTCAAACTTAAGTTGGATGTGGAATGGTTATGTACTTGTTTGAAACTTAATTTGGATGTGGAATCTTTGAAACTTAAGTAGTTGTGATGAATTATTGTAGTTGTGATGAATTATTGGGATGAATTATTGTAGTTGGATTATTGTGATGAATTATTGTGATGAATCTTAAGTTGGATGTGGAATATTTATGTAGTTGTGATGAATTATTGTTGTTTATGTACTTGTGATGAATTGTTGTTTTTTATGTACAGAGTAACAGTATCAGGACTGCCACCCACTTGGCAGTCCTACACTAAAGTAGGACTGCCAGGGTGCTGGCAGTCCTGACTGAAACTTGCTGCAACAGCAAGTTTGAGTTAGGACTGCCAGCATCCTGGCAGTCCTACTTCAGTATAGGACTGCCAGGGGGGTGGCAGTCCTACTTATCAAACTATGTGAGGAGCTCCTCAACTGAAAAGTCTTAATTTAGCACGGAAAATGGTCATTCTCCGTGTAATTTAGCACGGAGAATGGCCATTCTCCGTGTAATTTAGCACGAAGAATAGACATTCTCCGTGTAATTCTTCTGCATTTTTAACAAGGAGAATGTCATTCTCTGTGTTGAATGGCATTCTTCGTGTTTCTAACACGGAGAATGGCCAATCTCCTGTGGTTTAACATTTGAATGACCATTCTCCGTGTCATTTAACACGGAGAATGTCATTCTCCGTGTTATTTAGCACGGAGAATGACCATCCTCCGTGTAATTTAGAAACGGAGAATGTCATTCTCCGTACTAAATTACACGGAGAATGGTCATTCTACTACGTTTTAACACTGGGAATAACCATTCTCCGTGTAAATTAACACGGAGAATATCATTCTCCGTTTTAATTAAGACGGAGAATGCCATTCTCCATTTTATTTAACACGGAGAATGGCATTCTTCGTGTTTCTAACACGGAGAATGGCCATTCTCCTACGTTTTAACACTGGAATAACCATTCTCCGTGCTAAATTACACGAAAAATGGTCATTCTCCATTTTATTTAACACGGAGAATAGCATTTTCCGTTTTATTTAACACGAAGAATGGCATTCTCCATATTTCTAATACGGAGAATGGCCATTCTCCTGCGTTTTAACACTGTAATGACCATTCTCCGTGCTAAATTACACGGAGAATGGCCATTCTCCGTGTAAATTAAGACGGAGAATGACCATTCTCCGTGTAATTTAGCACGGAGAATGGCCATTCTCCGTGTAAATTAAGACGGAGAATGCCATTCTCCGTGTTACTAACACAGCGAATGACTATTCTCCGTGTAAATTAAGATAAAGAATGCCATTCTCCGTGTTACTAACACGGAGAATGGCCACCCTCATGCGAAATTAATATTTTTCGTGTTCTAACACGGAGAATGACCATTCTCCTGCATTTTATGGTCAGTTGAAACTTTGAAGGGCCATAACTTTTGACTGAGAGGTCGAAACGAGGTCCGGTTTGTCCCAAAACGAGCGTATCTTCGAGGAGCCTGAAAGTAACCGCTTCACAGTTAGACGGCCTTCCGAAATTTTAGAATCGCAAAAAAATAATGTTTGGACCTCCGTTTTAGCACTTTTTATCGAAATTTTAGAATCGCAAAAAACATATGTAGGACTGTCAGGCCCCTGGCAGTCCTACATATGTGAAGGACAGCCACCTCTCTGGCAGTCCTAATTTATGATCGAAACTGCCAGACAGATGACAGTCCTCTGTGTCATTCACACTAGGATTGATTTGACTTTTAGGAGAATGACTAGGACTAGGAATAATAGGAAAACCCTTATCTAAGCTGACTACTTGGGTAGTTAAGATTGCTTCATAGGCTAAGGATTAAATTAGGAATAAACCTTGAAATTTAAGGTTTGGATGATTTGAAAAGAATTTTCAGATACAAGGAATTTTATACGAGAAATTTAATATTGCGTTTTCATGTGATGGTACAATCAAGGTGGATAGATTTGTCAATTGGTAAATTGGATCTTGAAGGATAATTATTGTTAAATATCAGAGTTAATAAAAATTTGGGTTAACTTTTTTTTTTTGGAAGATTTATGTTGTGGCTACTAAAATGTTTTGATTTGATTAATTTAGAGATTTACTAAATCAAGAATATTGAGAAGATTATGAAATTAGGGATTTGAGTTTGAAATATATTTGACAAATTTTGAGGATTATGAAAAGATCATTGGATATGAATTTGAGGAAATGGGATATTGAATTATTTAGCTAAATAATTGATTTGGGACTTTTAGGATATTCGATTTATGGAATTCTAGATATTGACCAAGGGAATAGTTTAAGATTCCGACGGAAAGATATATAAGCCAAGCTCATCGAACTCTATTCTAATCGTAGCCTTTTCTATTTTATCTAAATTCGGTTGCTTTCTTCTATGGCATGTTCCTATCCTAAATTTTGTGAACCTTCTAGAATTCAAAACCAAACCTTGGTTCCCGTTTACTTTGTTCCGGCTCTACCCATCTATCTTTGACCAATGATTTGATCAAATCGATTGTTTTAATTCAACTTTGTTATCATTTCATTATTCAATACTTTCTATTATTTTTATGTCTATTTTTTTAAATTCGAGGACGAATTTATTTCTAAGGTGGATAGTTTGTAACCCCCGTTTTCGAATTTTCAAAAGTTTTTTTTTTATTTTAATTTTAATTATTGGGCTAGAAAAAAAAATATTTATATTTGAATTTCTATGAAAGAAATCTAGAATATTTTCAATTGACAAAAGTTCTACTAAGTTAAATTTTTTGGAAAATAGATTTTGTTTTATGGAAATATTTTAAACTATTTTAAGAATTAAAATAATATTTTTGAACTATTATTTTTATCAATGAAAACTATAGCTATACTATTTTAGGTAAGACTGTATTTTGTGTAGATTATTGATAATATTAAATATCCTTTTAAACTATTATTTTAATTAAGATTCAATTATTTTGTTTGCCTGAAATAATAAAATTATGGATTATAGTTTTTGATAAATAAAATCTACGATATTATTTTTGTATTATGAAAAGATATTTCATAACATATTTGATTTATTAAGTATCAATTATTTTGAATTTTGAATTATTTGTAGAAGTATGATGGTAATTAATTTAGGAGGTAAAAGATTTGATCAAATCTATATTTAATGGGTTTAAATCTATAGAAAGATTTAATCTATACTATTCCTAGTCTTTCCCTTATTAGGAACCTTCAACCCCTATATAAAGGGGGGAGTCCTCCTTTGGTTCTTCACAACCAACGCAATTTCTCCACAAATCAACCACAACCAACATCTCATCGTGCGTGTACTGTGTCTGTGTCCACCCAAAAATTCTTCCACTATTCTTATGTACAATTACATTCATCCCTCGGTCGTGTACGACCCGACACCCAATTCCAAGCCTTAGCCACTTCCCTCCACCGTCCCTGACATCTTATTGCCAACATAGGTCCTCTGTCGAATCCGCGGCCATCACCCCAAATAGCCTGGCCACGACCACCACCATTCACCACCAATCTTCATCATCACCACCATCATCATCATCAAAATCAACACCACAAAGAAATCACCACAAAAATCCTAACCCTACTTGCCTGACCGCCACGACGCTGCGCTTGGCCACGTCGAGCTGGCGAGCGACCACAGGGGACCGCCTCGCCCGTGTCTCCGCCTCTCCCCGGCGGCCAGGGCTGGCGAGCCATCTATCAGCGCTGCGACCGTTCGCCGCGGCCAATCCCTCTCCACCGCTTCCCGATCTCTCTCGCTGCTCTCTCTTCCTCACGTCCTCGCTTTTCTCCCTCCCTCTGATGGTTTTCTCTCTCTAACCCAATTTTTCCTCTGTCTTAATGGAGAAGGAAAACTCCATTAATGCTCAACAAACTTTTCTCTCTCCCTTTTTCCCATTAATGCGAATCTCTTACCAAGGAACGCACACAAACCCATTCTTTCCTTCTTCTTTCCATATATATTATTTTATTTATATTTTCTTTCCTCACTCGTGAAACGAGGAGGGAATCATGTTTTCCCAGGAACAACATAACAGCTCTGTGATTATTATTTTAATTATTTTTATTTCTTTATCTAAATATTAGTATGTGATAAAGCATGTATATATTTTGGTGTATATACATGTATATGCATACAATACTTTTATTACTACTATTAAAATTATTATTTCATAATATTTTCTTGGTATTAATATTTATTATTACTAATGTATTGATTTAACTAATATATATATATATATATATATATATATATATATATATATATATATATATATATTGTTATTTATTATTAATATTTTGATATATGTTTAATATATTATTATTTATGGTGTATAGTTTTAACCAAAAAACTATATTGTAACAAAGTATTCTTGCCATATTTTCTAAATTATAGTTTTGATATAAAGATGATTTCTCGTATTTATCTAAAACTATTTTTACTAAATAAAAATATAGTTTTCGAATATAATAAATATTTTTCCAAAATAACTATTTATTTATATATACAATTTTTTTTTATTATCAAATCTCGTCCCTAGCTAAATTGACTACTCTGGACTCTATGACACAATCCATTCTATCGTCTGAAATCATCTTGCGTAGTTTTGACATATGCGACTATTTCTGTGCCGACATGATCATATCACGCCAGTCAACTCCAATCAAACCGAGGCAAGTACTTGTTGACACCTTCATGTGCATTTACTTTATATTGTCGTATTTCACTTATACATGCTATCTTTCGTGTCTTGACTGTTACACACACGAGAATTGAGTGTTTGACTATTGATTATGTTTTCTCATTGTTATCGTGATCGTGTTTTCGTGATTGTGAGGTATGGATATTGGAGGGGTACAATTACTAGGCACGTGGACAAAGCCCAGATGGTATTGTTGGCAACTCTCCCGTTTACGGGGGCGGGCCTTATAACCTCATCGTTCGCCCAAGCCGTCCATGTGTAGGAACATTGTACTTCTCATGACACGTGCACTATTATGGTTTATATTAGTTTCTTTGTCTTTTCATTCTCGCTACCTTCTTATGTCATTTATCATATTGCATATTTTCTTGTTCATATTGTTCGTGTTTTCCATTGATCATTAATTCACATGTTTAGTGTTATATTGCTTTATATTGTACTTGTATCATGTTGGTTTAGACTTGTACTTGTTCCAATCCTGACTGGATATTTTTTTCAGTTGACAGATCCTTGATGACTATTCTTGATGACTTGCTATCTTCTTTTGGGTTCCTTCGGGTGGAGTTAGAGGTATCTTGGAGGCCAACCATAGATTCTAGTTAGAATAGTCACATGTAGCGGATTTGTATCGAAAAGCAATTTGAATGTATTATTGGAATTGGAATTAAAATAATTATTGTGAATGAGCAAAATAAAGATATTTGTTGTATTTGGAATTTATATTGAGCCCAGACAGCGTACTACCGCCGATGCTGCGGCGTAGGCTGGACTTGGCCACGTACTCGTATCCCGAAAAACGGGAACGGGTCGTGACAGTAGCGCCCCGCTTTCGATAGGCGACGGAACTTCATAATATGCTAGCGCCGAGTCAGATCGGCCGGGAACTTAGATGGCCATCTGACTCGATCGCTAAGCTTGGTAAACGTTAACGCCTTGCGGCATCGATTCAAATCGATTTGGACGGAAGTTACGAGAATCGATCCAACTAATGGAACGACTTCTGTTGGAATAAGTCCTAGATGCAGCGGGCTGCGTCTCGGCGAGTGAGCTCTCTATAAGAGTTCCTTCGACGGGACCGGACCGTTGTATGGTTTTCTTGGAGCTTTGCCGCTGGGCTTGATGAAGTGCTTTCGCGTCGTTTTCATGGATGCAATTACAATTTCGATGCAAGGGAAAAAAGAAAGAATTCTAACAAAGCGTTGGTGCCATTGCAGGAGCTCGCGTAACTAAGGATTGACGTCGCGTAGCGCTTGGACGATCGGCACGAAGCAAAGTAATCGGTGGGTGATTCGGCCTTCTTTTCTATTCTGTCCCGCAAACTTATTCCTTGTTTCGAATTCATTCAAATCGAACGATGCCAAGTTAATTGCATGCCAATCCACTAAGTCAAGAACTCGGGAAAAACGTATCGATTTTGAGTAATCTACTCGGAAAAATACAAGTTTCTCACATAACTGGAAAAGTTTAAGGTTCTAGTAAAAAGATAGACTATTTCATCTGCTGTAAAATATTATGAAACGTCGATAATGGGTTATGATGCCTCGGACAATTTGGTGCCCACGGGACGCTAAATCGGTATACGGCTTTGGGGAAAATGAATCGTTGCATGAGTTACGAGAAATGATAATGTCGTTCGATACTATCCGCGCTATACAAAACTATTCGCATATATGAAACTATTCGCACATAGATATGGTCATGGACAGCTTGTGTACAAGTTCGTTTTCCTCGAAACGGTATCCGGGGCATCGGAACCGATTCGTCCTAGGGGGAATAATTTATCGTGCTTCGGCGTGAGGCATGCGGGACCTTCAGTAAGGCTTGCAACCTAGGCTGAACGGGTTGCGTCGCATGCCAACTTCGATTAAGTCCCTAGTGGTGCGTAGCACCAATGACTGCATATAAGATAGTTTCATGCTCATCTATTGTCTTATGCAGGGTAAATATTATCTATGTTTTCATGCAGGGACGAGCACGGCCGTGGTAAGAAATATGAAAACTGCGATGTTATACTGTATGCTTTATTACTCAAAGACGGCTATCGAATATGAACTGAATTCATTTAGTTCTAATAGAAAGACAACTCTAAAGCATGCCTATCCTAACAAATCAGAGTCGGTTTAGACGAGTTGGTTCGTCTCGTCCACTTAGCAAGTGTGCTAATCCCCTTCCCCAATTTCCCCAGGTGCGGCGGGCGCTCCAACCTAAAACGAAGCTGAAGTGCGGAGAGGCGTTTTGAAGCTCTTCCTATACTGAAGTATTTTGAAGCCAATTCAAGTCGACGGCTTATGTATAAAGGGGCGAATGTATGGGACGGCAAGCGTAGTTCAGGCAACTTGTCGAATGTATTTTCTTTCTATTTTTAATCAATGTAGCCGCAACGGCATCCAATGTAAATTACGACTTGCACTTCGTTGCAAGCTATGAATGCAAAGCATTTCTATCTTCCTATACTGCGTCTTATATTCTGATGTGATTTGTGAAGTTTTGACTCGGCGTATTAATATCAAAATCAAAAGATAACCGTTTGAGAACTTGTCATCTTGCCTTGCACGAGCGCAACTCCAGGCTCGTGCGGCATCACGCCTTAGCGAGGACGATCGAATCAGCAAAATTAACATCGGGGACGAACGTTGCCGACTCGGGGCGTGACAATTACCCCCTATAAATAACCCCCACACTCTCCTCGACCGACCACCACCACCACGACGCAACCACCGCCGACAACCGCCCTATTTTTCTCCAGAACCCATCACCGGAACCCTAGCTCCGATTAACTCCCCAAATCCGCCTCACCGACGAACGTCACCGCCCCCAACCATCCTCATATGACTCGCCGCACCAAGGCGAGTCGATCGTCGCCTGAGCGCCACCGTCCCATCGCCTCCTCCGCCGTCCACGACCTTCGAAACTCTCACCAACCGTCGGACACGTAAATGGCAGTGGTAAATCGCGTCGTACGTGTCTCGAATCCACGTATGTGGTTCGCCAGGACACGGGGACCCTAGTCCAGTACTTGGACACGCGTTTCATGACTCGTACGTGTCGTGCATAGCACGGACACGTAGACTCTGTGTCCCAAACTGTCAGGACACAGAGTGATATTTCGGGCTACTGTTATAATCTAACTAAAACCTAAATAAAACTAACCTAAACCTAATCCTAACACACCCAGCGGGCTGACCCCCTGGCCAGCCCGACCCAGTCAAACCCCCCTCCCCCCCGCGCGCAGTGGGTCGAGTTCGAGCCCCTGTGCTGCTGTGTTTATTTCTTTTTCTTTTTCTTTTTCCTTTTTCTTTTTTTTTCTGTTATTTATATATATATTTATATATATATGTATATACATATATTTGTATATTTTATATATATATATATATATATATATATATATATATATATATATATATAAAATATATATGTGTGTATATACTGTATATAGGCAGTATTTTTATATATGTATATATATTTTTATAGTTAGTAAATTTTATATATATATTTGTATTTATATACATATATGTATATAGGTATATATTTTCATGTGTATATATATATTATTATATATATACTATTATATATATGTATACAATATTTGTATATATATATATATATATATATATATATATATATATATATATATATATATATATATATATATATATATATACTCTATAATTAAGTATTTTCTTATATATATATATATGTATTTTTAGCATATGTATGTATATATCCACTATGTATAATTTTACCTTATTAAAATATTAATATTTATTTTGCACTTTTATCACTTTGTATTTTTTGGTGTATTTAAATTACTGCAACCATTTGGTGTCCAAGCCTAGCATGGGTTTTTGGGCCCAAATGTGTTTTCACACATTCAAGACCTGTACAAGTCATATTGGACTTGATTCATGGCCTTGGTTCCTGTATTTGAACTTTGGTTCAAACTATGTACATGGACAAAATACGCAGATAATTAATTATTTAATTTTAATAGTGTACAATGCTGTTTTTGAATTTCTAAAAATACTTTAATTGCTTAAAATTCTGAAAAAATAGTATTTAGATACTATGTTAATTTAGCTAATTTAGTATAATTTTTACAGTATTTAATTTGCAGTTTTGCCACTATCGTGGCATATGAAACCAGAACTCATTTTCTGTGTACTTAGAAAAACTGATTTTTATAAAATATACATACTGGCTAATAAATTCCAAAAAAATTATAATAAATTTCTATAATTAACAAGGATCATTTTGGTACTTTATTTTATATAAAATTAAGCTTTTGTCTATCTCAAAAATTATTAAAACACAATGATCATTTGATTTATTTATTGATTAATTACGACTTGTAACTTTTTGTGTTATTTTGAGTTTTAGCCGTATTGAACCTCACTAGTGTAAAGACCCTAGAAAGTTAGTTAAAGTAGTGTGTCACCCCACATTGGTCTCCTATGCTAAAAGTCATCATTTTGGCTAGGTGCCCAGTCACAAGTCGTGTTGTACCAATTAGTGTCTTAGTATTTTAGCTTAGTGTAAAGACTAAGTTTATATATTTATTTTTACAGTGACGAGTTACCAGACATCTATAGCACTTTTATCGTAGCTTGCTTTGCTTTGCTAGAGGCAAGTACTTTCTACAAACTTTACATACTGTTACATAAATGAACTGCTAATCCAACCATGTTAAATGCTGATCCTTGGGGTAGCAAGTTAAAATGTCACATGTTGTACTTACCATTACTACCATGCTTAGAACAGTCTTTATGTATCTCTCACATGATTAGAATATGGGTTATGGGGAAACTGACAGTTGAGTACGTGATCATGCCCCCCTATAGTAGCGAGCGAGGTCGCATTTTATATGCATACCTTGCCGCAGGCCATTATCCCGCATTTCTGTATGGATGTACACCTATGCTTGTTAACTTGTACGTATGTACATTTTATTTACATGTACCACAGTACATTGTACACCTATTGACGATCACGTACCTGCTACAGTTTTAAACATTACATATACATCTGTCTCTATGACATATGTGTCCTTGCCATGATAGATTGTGTGATGCCATGTTTCCAGTTATTCCTCTTATGTTCATTTCCATGTTTCATATGCTAGTTTGTTAGATTCAGTACTTGCTCCCGTCCTGACAGGATAATGTTGTAGGTGTCCTTACTGAGGAGGAGTTACTTTGCGACTCATATTATGGAGATACTACCGAGGACCCGGCTTTGCTTTACGACGATGTTCCTGCGGAAAACCTCGCCTAGTTGTCTTTTTGCTTTAGACTATTTAGTGTAGTCATGTATTAGGCTACATATTTTGTAACTGGACATGTATCCAGTTTTATATTTCAGATCACTTGTACTTTGGACTTATTTCTATATGAGACGACTTTTGTGTTTGGAGCATTTATGACTTTTATTCACTTATAGAACTGTTAGCACATTTAGTCTTATCCTGTTGTCTTTAGAACAGCTTACTACGTTTTTCTCAAGCGTAGGCTGGACATGACTCGGCCCAGTCCAACAATTTGGGTAACGGGTCGTGACATGTTTTTAGTGGTGGCCCATGCAGGTCCTGACTAAATTGTTTGGTTACGTTATTGTACCAAGCATGCCTGCAATTAGGAACTTAAGGTAATTAGACAACATTAGGAATGACGCTTAGAACACCTAGAGGAATGCTAGGATTGTAACATAGGAAAACATCACATGCTTGCTATTATAATTAGATTTTCTGTCTATGATTGCTTACTGTCACGCCCCAGAACCAGAATACTTGACGGAGGCGGACACAGCCAGCTACGCAATCCCAAAGTACGTTAATACTCTGAAATCACGTATAAGCTGTCAAGACATGGGGGTTACTCTACAAGCCATCAGTCAATCCTATGGTTTAACAATCCTAGGTATCTCAATCACAGGCAATTATACAAGAGCAAAGAATACGATCATCATACGTACAATAGTAAAGCGTCCTGAACCATATATACATGACTGATCATGAAGCCAGTACCACAGAACTGAGGACTAGCTAGAGTATTAGTCGTACATGATAAGGACTAGCTATAGTCTAGAATACACATATCATGTTTATGCTCGTAGGCTACAATATCAAGGAAAATACCAAAACACGAGCTAAACACGTGCTCGGGGCTAATCGTTACAAGAGGAGAATTTACATATCAGTGGGAGAATGAAAAGAAATCCACTGAGGCACTCTGGTGCTCCGGCTGGTCACCGTCGAGTAGATGGTACGGTAGATCCTTCGGGCTCTTCTATTAGAACCTGGCCATGCAAAACCAGTGGGGTCAGACCCCAAATAGCAAGTACCACAAAGGAGGCCGAACTATGAACTTAAAACCAGCAATCATTAGCATTCAACAAGGAGAGAAAGCAATAAGTAAAGGAGGATCGAGATTCGTGCAGTACCAATGCACTTATCCCGAACATAGGAAGACAGTAAGTAAATCATCATTTGACATAAAGTAAACTGGAGAACATGTTAAATAAATAGAGCCAGGCAATATACGAAGAGAGGACGAAGGCACTGTTCCGGAAGCCAGGTTACAACCCTTAAACTAAACAAGGACCGAGATTGTAACCCTTCGCCTAAACAGAACTTAGTCTCTGATCATTTATTACTAAAGGTGCCAATCATTAAGGTGAAAAAAAGAGAGAATATAATGATAAAAGTGACAATAAAGAGTGCAATACGCTAGAGTGACAATAGAGTACGATCGTTATAGTAACAATCTGGAGTGACAATCATTATAGTGACAATCTGGAGTGACAATCATTATAGTGACAATCTGGAGTGACAATCATTCAATCATTCTGGTACAATCTTTCAATCAATCACTTCTAGACAATACTATACTGGACTAGACTCTATCCAAGCAATCACAGCCAATCATTGCCTACGGTTTTCTACATTAACTAACTAGGGTTATCACAATCCTAGTTACTAGCAAGATGCAATGAGATTCTTCCAAGTCCAGTTACCTGCTTGTTACTACCTGAGTGACCCCAGCAAGAAAGAAAAAGATAGCATGATATAGCAGACACACTGTAGTAAGATACATGTGTCCTAAGGTACCACGCTCGACGGCGGGCTGGAAGTGCGCTCATCTCGACGGATAGCAACAAATTCCATGTATATAAATATATAAGGCCGGGATCAAAGGGGCAACAGGTAACTGGGAAAGTCTCTCCATGAACTACTTGATCAATCTAGTCATTAATTCTAGCCATATTCAGTATGAATCCCTGACTGTGGGAAACCAGGAATTCATGTCCTAGACATGATGCAAGACAAGACGGGTTCATTTGTACAAGCACAATCACCCACGGTGTCCAGGCTATTTATTTATACAGGTCATGTCATGTCATGTCAGGTAGCCGTCGCAACAGCTTATCAAGATATATCATGTCAGGTCTACTTGTCAGGAGTGTGCCACGACGGGCCACTATCATGTCATTATCATGTCAAGTTTACTGGTCAAGAGTGCGCCACGACGGGCCACCATCAGGTCATGTCAGGTCATTAATCAGGAGTGCACCACTACGGGTTACTGTCGTGTCATGTATAGCAGGTCAAGTTATCAGGTCAAGTTATCATGTCAGGAGTGCACCACGGCGGGTCACTGTCAAGCATGTCAGTTCTTGGTCACACCATGCCAGGTACAATTGTTATTTCAATCATGTCAATCAAATCGTGATTTATCAAATTCAGGACAAAAGGCGTAAGGATATAAAATGGGCGTAAAAATATACAATAGGGATAAATGTGTACTCCGTAGGAACTCAAGTTACAAAAAGAGCCACAAGACTTGGATATACTAAAATAAACAAATATAAAATACAGGACATGACAGAGCCATGCGGTTCGGGCAAGGCTGGCTCATGCGGCAGGATTAATCAGATGCATGCGGCTGAATTTATGGGGTTCATGCGGCTCATGAAATCTGAGTCCATGCAGCTCAGGGAATGAGCAGGGTCCTATGCGGTTCAGGGAGTCCCAGCCTTATGCGGCTGAAGGGAGAATCGGGCTTATGCGGCTGAGACAGCACATCCCATGCGGCTCAGGGAGACGGGTCTCATGCGGCTCAGAGAACGAGCCTCATGCGGCTGGGTCGATCAGGGTCATGCGGCTCAGGAATGTGGCACATATGTGGCTAGCGGGAGATGGGTCATATGCGACTGGGAGAGACTAGTCCTCATGCGGTTGGGAACGAGTCTGCCTTATGCGGCTCAGAATGAGTAGTTCCATGCGGCTGGGAAAGAACTCCTTATGCGGTTCGGGGAGAACCAGTCTATGCGGCTGAGTTCAATTGAAGCCCTATGCGGCTGAACAAGGGCGGTTCATATGCGGCTGGGGACGTTCAAGTCCATGCGGCTGGAAGGATAAGGAATCTTATGTGGCTGGAAGAACTTCCCATGCGGCTGAGCTCAAGCGAGTCTCATGCGGTTGGGAAGGCCATGCGGCCAGAGGCTTGCCGCATGAGGATTCATGCGGTCAAGTACTGCCTATGCGGCTGAACTGTGCTTCTTCTCCAAATTTTCGAGAAGAAGTACACTAAGAAGCCATGGCTGCCAGGATGCATAAAACCTCCATCCGGAGTCCAAATCCAGACTTCTATAGGTCAAAATGGGGCAGAATGAAATGCTCTACAACATAGAACCATCAAAACTCGGAAATAACAAGATTAAATAGATCAAAATCCATGAAAACTAAAATTACTTCAAAGCTAGATCTACAACAATCGAACCATCAAAATGGAAAACTCCAAGCTCTAAACAAGCTTAGAATATAACAAAGAAGAGAATGGAACAAACGAAATTAAGATCGTCCAACATTCGGCAAGGTGTACTTGCCTCTCTCTAATGGCTAGGGTTCTGGTGGAAAGAAATGAATGAGGGTGAATGAGGAGAGAGAGAGAGAGAAAGAGTGGCTTATATAACAAGCCCAAGCAATCTCCACCATTCATTCCTCTCCACTCAATCTAAACCATACACCTCTCTCATAAAGAACCAAACTAAACTAAACCAAGTCAAAGTGGAACCGAACCAAATAAAACCAAATCCAAGTTAAACCAAGCCACAAAAACCCTGCACTTTAGAAAATTTTAAAATATTACGTAAATCGAGAAATATGAAATAAGGCTCAAATAAACACGTATCCGTATAAAATATCGATACAGTGAGACGGGTCTCACACTTACTTTAACAAAGTCCTTATAAGTCCTTTTTATTGTAATTTAGATGGTGCTTACTCGTTCGTCCCAGTATGTTACACCTGAGAATGGAGCCCTCCCTATCCAGTTAGCTGACCAGTTGACTGATACACCTCCACCTACCACACTCCCCCACTCCACAAATCCACAAACCCTGATACCACAACCACCTTCCACATCACATGCCCAGCAGGACCCACTACTTCCACCGCCCCCATCACTATACCTACCCAGGCTTCCGTCACACTCGATGGGAACCAGCTGCTCACTCTAATTCAGGGGTTCCTAACAACCCATCAGGAGCAGACTACCCTACTCCGCCAGAGCATGGAGCGTTCTGAGGAACGTCCCGTGGTCCCACCACATGTAGAGCCACGGCAGAGAGCGGGGACGATCAAGGACTTCATGGGTCTGAATCCCAAGGAGTTCTCAGGGACTGAGGGTATAGTAGTAGCAGATGACTGGCTAGACTCGGTAGAGAGGAAGCTCCTTAGAGTTAGGATGCCGGATGACCTCCAGGTCGAGGCAGCAGGATTTCTGCTGATAGACTTGGCAGGAGTTTGGTTCTGAAATGAGCCGTTGTTTGTGAGAGGAAGAGCCACTTGGGATCAGTTCAAGATCCAGTTCAAGAAGAAATTCTTCTCGACCACTGTTAGAGTAGCCATGGGGCTACGATTCCAGAACATCCAGCAGGAGAACCGTTCTGTTGATGACTATGCGGCAGAGTTTAGTCGCCTGAGCTGTTTCGTTCCTAGTCTGGTTGCAGATCCAGAGGAGATGACGCGTAGGTTTTGCCATGGTCTAGTTCCAGACATCGGCATTCTTATAGTGGCGAACGGTACGACTGACTATTACCAGAGCCTAGAGTTGGTCCGGAGCATCGAGGAGCGTCTTCTGTCTAGCAAGAGGCCGGCTTCTGTACATCATAAGGGACCGTCCAAGCGTCAGGCTTTCCAGCAGAGAGCACCGACGCCGCCCCAGCAGACTTATCGTCCCCCTACACCACATCATCAGACCCCGCCAGTTAGAGCCCCGGGACCCCGACAGCAGCAGAAGGGAGCTATATGTTCTTTCTGCGGAAGACCAGGGCATGATTACTCTATCTGCAGGAAGAGATTGAAGCAGTACTTAGTTTGTGGGTCTGCCACCCACATGATACGGGAATGCCCAGTAGCCAAGGGACCTAGAGGGCCGCTTCCGACTCAGCAGCAGAGGTTTGGGAAGCATCTGCAGCAGCAGAAGGGACCTCAGGGGAAGACTTATAGCCTAGCCCTTGAGCCGGAGCCGGAGCAGGTTTCGGATCCAGATTACTTAGCTGACGTCATCACAGGTTATGTTTATTTGCATACTTTTCTAGCTCTATGCTTGTTTGATTCTGGTGCATCTCATAGCTTCCTATTATTAGAGTTTATGCATAAACACCATCTAGTAGCTACACCTACTGCGGAGATTAGTAGAGTGATGACAGGAGGAGGATCAGTGCCTATTAGAGCTATCTATAGATGTTCTATTTTTATAGCCGGGAGAGAGTTCAAGGGACGATTCTTTGTGATGCCACTCCCCGGTTATGATATCATATTGGGGATGGACTGGCTTAGCTATGCCCATGTATCTATAGATTGTCATGAGGGTAGTATTTTGTTCAGTCCTCCAGGCACAGCACCATTCAGTGTCAGGAGGACAGGGCCGGAGATCAGCCTAGAGCTGAACTGTTGTGCGACAGTTGGGGACGTAGCACCGCCACACCCTATTATTAGGGAGTTTATGGATGTATTCCCAGAGGATCTTCCAGGACTTCCGCCTGACAGAGATGTGGAGTTCACTATAGATTTAGTGCCGGGTTCGTCACCAGTATCCCGGGCTTGCTATAGAGTAAATCCCAAGGAGGCCATAGAGATGAAAGAGCAGATTGATGACCTGTTGAAAAAGGGTTTCATTCGATCCAGTACTTCTCTATGGGGAGCGCCAGTGCTCTTTGTGCCTAAGAAGGATGGTACAGTCCGATTGTGTATTGACTACCGGGCGTTGAATGCCATCACCATCAAGAACAAATATCCTCTGCCCAGGATAGATGATTTGTTCGACCAGTTGAGCAGGGCGAAGGTATTTTCCAGGATAGACTTGAGATCCGGGTACCACCAGGTGAAGGTTAGGGTAGCAGACATCCAGAAGACGGTATTCAACACGAAGTACGGGCAGTACGAGTTTCTGGTGATGCCATTTGGTCTCACAAATGTGCCAGCTGTCTTTATGAATTTGATGAATAAAATATTTCACCAGTATCTGGATAAGTTCGTCGTATTGTTTATCGACGACATCCTGATATACTCGAAGACGCCAGAGGAGCATGCAGAGCACTTGCGGATAGTTTTGGGGATTCTGAGGCAGAAGAGATTGTTTGCCAAATTGCCGAAGTGCGAGTTCTTTTTAGACCGAGTGGAGTTTCTCGGCCATGTAGTTACTAGAGATGGAATCTCGGTAGATCCCAGGAAGATTGCTGCAGTTGAGACATGGAAGGCTCCGTCGTCAGTTTCAGAGATCATGAGCTTTCTGGGTTTAGCAGGCTATTATAGAAAGTTCGTCCAGGACTTTGCTAGGATAGCTGAACCCATGACGAAGTTGACGCGGAAGGACGCAGAGTACATTTGGTCAGAGGACTGCCAGGCAGCATTTGAGGAGCTGAAGAGGGGGCTGACGACCGCTCCAGTTCTGACTTTACCTTCAGGTTCTGGAGGTTTTACCATATACAGCGATGCTTCTGGGAAGGGGCTAGGATGTGTCCTACAGCAGCATGGGAAAGTGATTGCTTATGCATCTAGGCAGTTGCGGACTTATGAGCGGAATTATCCTACCCATGACCTAAAGTTAGCTGCGGTGATCTTTGCACTCAAGTTATGGAAACATTACTTATATGGAGAGCGTGTGGAAATCTTTACTGACCACAAAAGCTTGAAGTATGTGTTCACGCAGAAAGAGCTGAACATGAGACAAAGACGATGGTTGGAGTTGATGAAGGACTTGACATCGATTTACAGTATCACCCCGGAAAGGCAAATGTGGTGGCGGATGCGCTGAGCAGGCATCCGATGGCATGGTATCTGATGATAGATCGGCATTTGCGGGAAGATCTGGAGAAGCTCGGTATCGAGCTAGTTCGGCCAGGATCAGTGATACAGATGATGGCGCTTGACATTCAGTCAGGTTTGATGGAGCAGATCCGGGAGGCACAGTCTACAGATGAGAGTGTAAGCCCCTATTTTTCAAATTTTATTTAATTAGTGTTTATAAATTTTTAATGTCATTTTTAACCTTAAAATAATTAATTAGATTTTTAGGAATTTTTTTAGAATTTTTAAATAATTTTTAAATGAGTTTCTAATACTAATATATCATTTTACAATTTATTTAAATATTTTAATATCATTTTGCAATTATTAGAATTGTTTTAATATTATTATGTAATTTGTTAAATTGTTAATATAAGCAGTTTGCAAATTATGATTTGTTTGTGCAAATTAGTATTTGCATTACTTAAGTTTTTGGACCTAACTGTAAATCCTAAACTACCAGGGACCTAAGTGTGAACCCTACCCCCCCCCCCCCCGATCGGGCTCACCCACCCCCGACGACTGCCATGCCGACGGCGACCCGCATTCTCCGGCCAGCGCACAGCCCCCCGACCGACCTAAGTCTTCTATAAAAACTCCCCTTCTCTCCACGGACCAAACCCTAACCCTAAATTCTTCCCACGACCACCCCAAACCCCCTTTCTTCCCCGACGAGCCAAACCCTAACCCTAACTCCGGCGATCCCTTACGCCACCCCCACAGCGACAAACACCCTCATCCACCACCACCATTCGACGCGCCGCACCAAGCCGAGCCGAGCGCCACCGCGACGTCGCCTCAGCCACCGTCCAGCACGATCTCCCCCGAAGTCGGACACGTAAGTAGCAAGTGTCAAACGTGTCGTACGTGTCTCGTGTGCACACATAGGACTCGCCGTGTCCTGACGAACGTGATGGTGAGTCTGGACACGAAGGATTCGAACCGTGCGTGTCGTGCTAGCCTACGACATGTAGACTCTTGTGTCCTTAACTGTCAGGACACAGACTGTTTTATCGGGTTTTAATATATAACTTAAAACCTATAATAAAATAAACAAAACCTAACCCCTATCACAAGCCACGGGCTGACCCCCTGGCTAGCCCGACCTAATCTAAGAACCCGACCCGTAGGCCAGGGTTCGAGCCCCCCCTTCACTTCTCTGCTGTTTTCTTTTTTTTTCTTTTCTTTTTCTTTTTCTGTTTTATATATATATTTATATATATGTATATATATATATTAGTATATATATATATGTATATACTGTATTTTGATAGTATTTTATATATATGTATATATATTTTTATAGTTAGTAACTTTTATATATATATATATATATATATATATATATATATATATATATATATATATATATATATATATATATATATATATTAGTAAACTTTTATATATATATTTGTATTTATATACATATATGTATATATAAAAAAAATACATATATGTATATATGTATATATTTCCATGTGTATGTATTATTATATATATATTAATATATATATGTATATAATATTCATATATGTATATATACTTTACAATTAAGTATTTTCTTATGTATATATATGTACTTTTAGCATAGGTATGTATATATTCATTTTGTATAATTTTACCATATTAAAATAATAATATTTATTTTGCACTTTTACCAATTTGTATTTTAGTATATTTAAATTACTGCAACCATTTGGTGTCCAAGCCTAGCATGGGTTTTTGGGCCCAAATGTGTTTTCACACATTCAAGACCTGTACAAGTCATATTGGACTTGATTCATGGCCTTGGGTCCTGTATTTGAACTTTGGTTCAATACGCAGATAATTAATTATTTAATTTCAATTGTGTGCAATGCTGTTTTTGATTTTCTAAAATACTTAAAGTACTGTTAAAATTCTAGAAAAATAGTATTTAGATACTATATTAATTTAGCTAATTTAGTATGATTTTTGTAGTATTTAATTTACTATTTTGCCACTAGTTTGGCATATGAAACCAAAACTTATTTTCTGTATACTTAGGAAAACTGATTTTTATAAAATATTTGTACTGGTTAATAAATTCCAGAAAAATTATAATAAATTTCTATGATTAACAAGGATCACTTGATACTTTACTTTAAGTAAAACTAGGCTTTTTGTCTATCTCTAAAATTATTAGAACACAATGATCATTTGATTTATTTATTGATTAATTACGACTTGTAGCTTTTTGTGTTATTTTGAGTTTTAGCCGTGTTGAACCCCACCCCTCACTAGTGTAAAGACCATAGAAAGTTAGTTAAAGTAGTGTGTCACCCCACCTTGGTCCCCTTCATTTTGGTTAGGTGCCCAGTCACAAGTCGTGTTGCATCAATTAGTGCCTTAGCGTTTTAGCTTAGTATAAAAACTAAGTATTGCATTTATTTCTACAGTGACGAGTTACCGAACATCCAAGCACTTTTCGCAGCTGTTTTGCTTTGCTTTGCTAGAGGCAAGTACTTTCTACAAACTTTACATACTGTTACATAATGAACTGCGATTTACCAACCATGTTAAATGCTGATCCTTGGGGTAGCAAGTTAAATATCACATGTTGTACTTTCCATTTCTACCATGCTTAGAACAGTCTTTATGTATCCTCACATGATTAGGATATGGGTTATGGGGAAACTGAGGTAGAGTACGTGATCATGACCCCCCCATAGTAGCGAGCGAGTCGCATTGTTATATGCATACCTTGCCGTAGGCCATTATCCCGCATTTCTGTACGGATGTACACCTATGCCTGTTGACTTGTACGTATGTACATTTTTTTACATGTACCACAGTACA
>JANAVB010010395.1:0-24149 GCA_029216955.1 Iris pallida | reverse complement strand
TAATATATATATAATAATATATATAAATATTTATATATATATATATATATATATATATATATATATATATATAACAAAAATATATTATATATATAAATATAAATTAAATATAATATATTTATGTATATATATAAATGTATTTGTTGTATATGTATATATATCTCAAATACAATTTTGTGCAAATATTATTATGTGTAAATTCACAAGTTATTTTATTATATAATTTATGACTTGTATATTTCACTACTTAATATATATTATTAAAATACTTTAATAAATCATTTAATATATGAATTATTGTATTAATCATGGCCATTTGGTGTCCAAACCTAGCATAGATTTTTGTTCCCAAATGTGTCTAAATACATTCAAGGTCTGTACAAGTCATATTGGACTTGATTCATGGCTTTGGTCCCGTATCTGGACTTCGGTTCAATTTCGTATACGTGGATAAAATAGTAAATAATTAATTAATTATTTTCCAGAAATTGTTACTTGCTATTTTTGAATTTGTAAATATATTTTAAATGATGTAAAAATATGGGAAATTTTTTATTTAAATACTATATTAATCTAATTTAATATAAATTTTCTAGCATTTATTAACTAATTTGGCATTTTATAAAAATAGGAAAACAGAACTTATTTTCAGGATACTTATGTTTACTGATTTTTAATAAATATCTATGGTTTTTTAAATTCCAAAAAAATTAGTATAAATTTCTATAATTACAAAGATCATTTTGGTACTTTATTTTATGTATATTTGAGCTTTTTGTCTATCTTAATAAATGTTGGAACACAGTGTACACTTTAATTTATTTATTGAATAATTACTACTTACGATGTATTGTGTGATTTTGGGATATTGTAGTATAGGACCTCACCCTACCATAGTAAAAAGGCCCTAGAAAATTAGTTTAGGTGTTGTGTCACCCCACATTGGTCTCCTATGCTAAATTTCACCATTTGGCTAGGTGTCTAGTCAGAAAGTCGCGTCGCACAGCTATTGTTCTAGTATTTAACTTAGTATGAAAACTAAGTTTATGTATCATTTTTATAGTGACGAGACACCAGAAATCTATAGCATTTCCTTCACTACCTTGCTTTGCTAGAGGCAAGTACCTCTACAAACTTTATTTACAGCATATAATGAATTGTGTATAAACCATGTTAACATACCGATATCTAAAACTGCAAGTCATATCTCTCTATATGTTTCACATGCTTTATACCGCTCTCGGTATCCACCATGTCTTATGCTATTCTCGTATCTCTCATATGTTTAGAATCTGGGTTATGGAGAAACTGATAGTTGAGTACGTGATCATGCCCCCTCTACCGTAGCGAGCAAAGTTTTATTTTATATGTTACTACGCCGTAGGCCTTTATCTCAAAGCGGATTTGGGTATATACATTTATCGCAGTATCACTTGTACAAAAGTATATTTTATTATTGCCCCTGCACATTGTACACCTATTGACGATCACGTACCTGCTCAGTTTTAAACATTACATATACATTTGTCTCTATGACATATGTATCCCTGCCATGATAGATTGTGATATGCCATGATTCCTGTTTATTATACTTTTGTTCATTTTATGTTTCGTATATTTAGTTTGTTAGAATCAGTACTTGCCCCATCCAGACAGGATAACGTTGTATACTTACAGAGGAAGTTTCTCTATGATCCTATTACGGAGTTACCGTCGAGGATCAGGCTTACTTACGAGGATGTACCTGCGGGAAAACTCGTCTAGTTTTTCTTAGTTTTTCGGGAATTTTAAGAGTATCCGTTTAACTAGATTTTTTGTGACTGGACTTGTACCCAGTTTTACATTTTGGACATGTACTTGGAACATATTTATATACGAGATGATTTTGTTTTTGGAGATATTCTGACTCAATTTGACATTAGAACTGTTCGCCACACTTTGTCTTATCTTATTTATCTTTAGAACAGCTTACTACGCTTTATCACAAGCGTGGCTGGACATGACTCGGCCCGACCCAACAATTTGGGTAGCAGATCGTGACTATTTTTTAGTGGTGGCCCATGCAGGTCCTGACTAAATTGTTTGTTACGTCATTGTACCAAGCATGCCTACAATTAGAACTTAAGGTAACTAGACAACACTAGGAATAACATTTAGAACACCTAGAGGATTACTAGGATTGCACATAGAACTCATCGCATCATATGCTCGTTATTACAAATTATATTTTCTTGTTGTTATGATTGTTTACTTAAAAGAGTCCTTATAATCCTTTTATTTATTAGATGGTGCTCACCCGCTCGTCCCAGTATGCCACCCCTGAGAATGGCACACTTCCTATCCAGTCGGTTGACCAGTAACCGCTGCACCTCCACACCACCTACCATACTTCCCTACTCCACAATCCACCATCCGATGCCTACACCACCTTCCATATCACAGTCTCAGCAGACCCGATACTCCCACCACCACCTATTACTATACCTGCCCAGGCTTCCGTCACTCTCGACGGGAACCAACTGCTTACTCTGATCCAGGGGTTCCTAACGACCCATCAGGATCAGACCACCTTACTGCCGCCAGAGCATGGAGCGTTCTCAAGATCGTACCATGATCCTACCACCGTAGAGCTACACAAGAGCGGGGAACATCAAGGACTTCATAGGTTTGAACCCCAGGGAGTTCATGAGACTGAGGCATCGTAGTAGCAGATGACTTGCTAGACTCGGTAGAGAGAAGCTCCTAGGAGCTAGTTTGCCGGTGAACTTCATGTCGAGGCAGCAGGATTTCTGCTGACAGACTTGGCAGGAGTTTGGTTCAGGAATGAGCCGCTATTTGCGAGAGGAGAGCCACTTGGGATCAGTTTAAGATCCAGTTCAAGAAGAAATTCTTCTGGACCCCGCTAGGGTAGCCATGGGGCTACGATTCTAGAACATCCAGCAGGAGAACCGTTTTGGTTGACGAATATGCAGAGTTTAGTCGTTTGAGCCATTTCACTCCTAGTCTGGTTGCAGCCCAGAGATAATGTATAGATTTTGCCATGGTCTATTCCATACATTGGTATTCTCATAGTAGCGAATGGACGACTGACTACTACCAGAGCCTAGAGTTGGCCCGAGTATAGAGGAACGTCTTCTGTCTTACAAGAGGCCGACTTCTGCCACGATGGATCTTCCAAGCGTCAGCTTTCCAACCGAGAGCACCGGTGCCACACCAGCAGACATACCGTCCTCCCATACCACATCACCCACCCTACCAGTTAGAGCCCGGGACCTCAGCTGGAGTAGGGAGCTGTGTGTATATTGTAGGAGGCCAGGACATGATTACTCTATCTGCAGAAAGAGGTTGAGGCAGTGCTTAGCTTGTGGGTCTGCCACCCACCCAGCTTCGGGAGTGTCCAATAGTGAGGGTACCAGGTGCCGGACCACCGTCTAGAGGACCGCCGCTTCGACTCAGCAACTGAGGTTTGGGCAACATCACAGCAGCAGAAGGGACCCCAGGGAAGGGCTTATAGTCTGGCTCTTGAGGCGGAGCTGGAGCAGGTTTGGAGCCAGATTTTTTGGCTGACGTCATCACAGGTCATATTTATTTGTATACTTTTATCTCTATGCTTGTTTGATTCCGGTGCATCGTATGCTTCCTGTCATTAGAGCTTTTGCATAAACACCACTCGTAGCTATACCTACCGAGGAGATGAGTAGAGTAATGACGGAAGGCGGACCAGTGCCCATTAGGGCTATCTATAGATGCTCTATTACAATAGTTGGGAGAAGTTTAGGGAATGATTCTTTGTGATGCCACTCCCCGGGTATGATATCATATTAGGGATGGATTGGCTTAGCTATGCTCACACTTATAGACTGCCATGAGGGTAGTTATGTTTAGTGCCCCAGGCACGGCACCATTCACTGTCAGGAGGACAGGGCCGGAGATCAGCCTAGAGCCGAACTATTGTGCGGCAGTTGGGGAGTTAGCACCGCCATACCCTATCATCAGAGAGTTTATGGATGTATTCCCAAGGATCTTCCAGGACTTTCGCCTGACAGTGATGTGATGTTCACTATAGATTTAGTGCCGGGTTCATCACCATTATTCCGGGCTTGCTAGAGAGTGAACCCCAAGGAGGCCGTAGAGATGAAGGTGCAGATTGATGACCTGTTGAAAATGGTTTCATTCAATCTAGTGCTTCTCTATGGGGAGCGCCAGTACTCTTTCTACCGAAGAAGGATGGTACAGTCTGGTTGCATCGACTACCGGCGTTAAATACCATCACCATTAAGAACAAATATCCTCTGCCCAGGATAGATGATTTGTTCGACCAGTTAAGTAGGGCGAAGGTATTTTTCCAGGATAGATTTGAGATCCGGTTACCACCAGGTGAAAGTCAGAGCTGCACATCCAGAAGACGGCGTTCAACACAAAGTATGGGCAGTACGAGTTTTGGTGATGCCATTTGGTCTCACAAATGTGCCAGCTGTCTTTATAAACTTGATGAATAAGACATTTCACTAATATCTGGATAAGTTCGTCGTAGTATTTATCGACGACATCCTAATATACTCGAAGACGCCGGAGGAGCACGCGGAGCTCTTGAGGACAGTTTTAGGGATTCTGAGGCAGAAGAGTTTGTATGCCAAATTGTCGAAGTACGAGTTCTTTTTAGACCGAGTGGAGTTTTTCGGTCATATAGTCACTGGAGGGGATCTCAGTGGATCCCAGGAATATTGATGCCCTTGAGACATGGAAGGCTCCGACGTTAGTTTCAGAGATCAGAAGCTTCTTGGGATTAGCAGGCTATTATAAAAAGTTCGTCCAGGACTTTGCTAGGATAGCCGAACCCATGACAAAACTGACGCAGAAGGATGTAGAGTACATCTGGTCAGAGGACTGCCAGGCAGTATTTGAGGAGCTGAAGAGAAGGCTGACGACCGCTCCAGTTCTGATATTACCTTCAGGATCTGGAGGTTTCACCATATACAGCGATGCTTCGGAAAAGGGGCTAAGATGTGTCCTATAGCAGCATGGAAAAGTGATTGCTTATGCATCTAGGAAATTACAGACTCATGAGCGAAACTATCCTACCCACGACCTAGAGTTAGCGGCGATGATCTTTGCACTCTAGTTGTGGAAACACTACTTATACGGAAGCGAGTAAAATCTATACTGACCACAAGAGCTTGAAGTATGTGTTCACGCAGAAGGAGCTGAACATGAGGCAAAGACGATGGTTGGAGTTGATAAAGAACTTCGACATCGATTTACAGTATCACCCGGAAAGGCAAATGTGGTGGCATATTCGCTGAGTAGGCATCCGATGGCATGGTATCTAATGATAGATCGACATTTGCGAGAAGATCTGGAGAAGCTCGGTATCGAGATAGTTCGGCCAGGATCAGTGATACAGATGATGGCGCTAGACATTCAGTCAGGTTTGATAGAGCAGATCAAGGAGGCACAGTCTACAGATGAGTGCCTTAGCAGACTCAGAGTCCAGGCTTTAGTTGGATTGCTAGATGACTTTACCGTAGCAGAGGATGGATCCTTGAGGCATGGCAGTCGATTGCGTGCCGAAGGGAGAGCTGATAGAGACAGTCTTGCAGGAGGCACACCGATCGCAATATTCTATTCACCTTGGTGCCAACAAGATGTACCGTGAGTTGCGGGAACATCTTTGGTGGCCCGGGATGAAGAGAGATGTATCCCGTTTCAATTTGAGATGCCTAGTTTGCCAGCAGGTCAAGGCAGAGCGTTAGAGGCCAGCTGGTCTATTACAGCCCTTACCTATTCTCGAGTGGAAGTGGGCATATTACGATGGACCTCGTCTCAGGGCTTCCTCGTTCCCAAGGAGGGAAGAACGCCATTTGGGTTATTGTTGACAGGCTGACGATGTGTGCGCACTTCATACCCTTCAAGGTGGGACTCTCCCCGAGAAGTTGGCAGAGCTATACATGCAGTAGATAGTTCGCTTGTACGGAGTTCCGAGAGCATCGTGTCGGACCGGGACACAGATTTATGTCCCACTACAAGAGGAGCTTACAGAAGGAGTTGGGCAGTCAGCTCAAGTTTTACAGCGTACCACCCACAGACAGATGGACAGTCCGAGAGGACGATACAGATGCTAGAGGACATGCTGAGGACTTGTGTGCTAGACTTTGGCGGATCATGGAAGGGCCAGCTGCACTTGGTAAAGTTTTCATACAACAACAGCTACCAAGCCAGCATCGGTATGTCTCCTTTTGAGGCACTATATAGACGACGATGCCGTACACCGCTCTTTTGGGATGATATTGGGGATAGAGTTATGCTTGGGTCAGAGATGATCACTGATGCAGCAGAGAAGGTCAGGATGATCAGAGACAGACTTCGAGTTGCTCAGAACAGGCAGAAACACTGGGCTGATGCTATTCGTAGACCAGATACATTGGGCCATTCGAGATACTTGGGAGGATCGAGAGATAGCTTACAGGGTTGCACTTCCACCTAACCTAGCGGGAGTTCACGATGTCTTTCATTGTCTCAGCTGAGGAGATACGTTCCAGACCCCAGCCACGTGCTAGATCATTCAGAGTTGGAGATCGAACCGAGCCTTGCAGTTATTGAGCAGCCAGTGGAGATATTAGACCAGAGAGAGAAGAGGCTGAGGAACAAAGTTATACCCTTGGTCCGAGTAGCTTGGAGTCGTCACTCTCCGAGGAAATCTACTTAGGAGAGGGAGTCGAACATGAGGGAGAGATATCCTTACTTGTTTGACCCAACAGCCACGAGGGAACCACCCTTCCTGCTTGATACCTTAGAGGTTAGTCTTAATAGTAGCCTTAGTCATTTGATTGCATACTTGCTATGTTAGAATGTTTGTAGAGTCTTCTATCCTTGTGAATTTCGAGAACAAAATTTTTCAAGGAGGAAAGATTTGTAAGCCCCTAGATTTTTAAAATTTTTTTTATGATTTTAAATATCATTTATATCCTTAAAATGAATTATTATAAATATTAAAAATTTTCCAGGATTTTTAAATAATTTTTAAATGATTTTTAAAGCTAAAAATATCAATTTGCAATTTATTAAATTATTCTAAATACATTTTGCAATTAATTGAATTATTTTATAGCAGTTTGCAATTATTATTTTGTCTGTGCAAATTTTATTTACACAGAGCATAGCAGGGGGCTTTATGAAAATTGGATTTTTTCATATAGCTATGACGGTGGGTGTTTTTGTAATATCTATAATTAAGGGGGTTTTTGAAAAATCGTCACCCGACCGCCGCCCTCAGCCGTCATCATCTCCGACTAAACCACCGTAACCCTAACCCTAAACCCTAATCTAAACCCTAATTTCCACCGCCTTTCCAGCTTATAAAAGCCTCCCGACCTAAACCCTAACCCTAGACATCACTCCGACCACCCTAGCCACCGCCTTACCCTATTTCTTCCCCGACGAACTCGCCGAAACCCTAGATCTAGGAGCGCCACCCCTACAGGCCACGCCACCTCCACCAACCACCACCAAACGGTTCGTCTCGACGAGGCGAACCAAGTGCAATTTTTTCCCGACGACCTCGACGTCTCCTCCTCCGTGTAACGTCCCCGACAGCAACCCTACGACGAACACGTACGTGTCATCTCTCCTACGTGTCGAGTCGTGTCTCGTGTACACGTGTGTGGACTCGCCCAGTGTTGGAGAGTCTAGTGATGAACGTGGACACGCGACTTTCGTATCGTACGTATCGTTTTGGACAAGGACACAAGACTCGTATAGAGTGCAGACGCTCGTGTTCCAAACTGTCAGAACACGAGTACATGTTATTGGGTTAATGGGTTTAACTGTTATTAGGTTTGGGTTGAATGTTAAATTAATTTAGGATATATTTAATGCGAACCCTAACCTAACAGCAAGCTCGAGCTGGCCCCCTGGTCAGCCGAGTGGCGCTCAGACTCACCCCCTGTCCCAGCGGGCCGAGTTCGAGCCCCCCTTTTGTGTTCTTTTGTTTGTTTTTCTTTTTATTTGTTTTTATATATATATATGTATGTATGTATATATATATATATTTTTTTTTTTTGTATGTAATATATATATATATATATATATATATATATATATATAAATATATATATATATATTATATATATAATATAAAATATATATATATATATATATATATATATATATATATATAATATATATATATATATTATTTATTTATATATATAAATGTAAAAAAAATGTATATATATAATGTATTTGTTGTATATGTATATATATATTTTAAATACAATTTTGTGCAAAATGTTATTATGTGTAAATTCACAAGTATTTTATTATATAATTTTATGATTGTATATTAACTACTTAATATAGATATTATTAAAATACTTTAATATATATTTTAATATTTGAATTATTGTATTAATCATGGCCATTTGGTGTCCAAACCTAGCATGGGTTTTTGGTCCCTCAAATCTGTCTAAATACATTCAAGGTCTGTACAGTCATATTGGACTTGATTCATGGCTTTGGTCCCGTATCTGGACTTCTGTTCAATTTCGTATATGTGGATAAAATAGTAAATAATTAATTAATTATTTTCCAGAAATTGTTACTTACTGTTGTTTAATTTTTAATATATTTTAATTACTGTAAAAATATGGAAAAAGTTGTATTTAAATACTAAGTTAATTTATCTAATTTACTATAATTTTTTCAGCATTTAATAGGTATTTTGGCATTTTATAAAATAGGAAAACATAACTCATTTTCAGGATACTTACTGTTTACTGATTTTTAATAAATATCTATTAGGTTTCTTAAATTCCAGAAAAATTAGTATAAATTTCTATAATAACGAGGATCATTGTTGTACTTTATTTTATGCATAATTGAGCTTTTTATCTATCTTAAAAATTATTAGGAACACAGTGTACAGTCTGATTTATTTATTGAATAATTACGACTTACGATGTATTGTGTGATTTTGGAATATTATAGTATTGGACCTCACCCTACCATAGTGAAAAGGCCCTAGAAAGTTAGTTTAGGTGTTGTGTCATCCCACATTGGTCTCCTATGCTAAAGTTCACCATTTGACTAGGTGTCCAGTCAGAAAGTCGTGTCGCACAGCTAGTGTCCTAGTGTTCAACTTAGTATGAAAACTAATTTTATGTATTATTTTTACAGTGACGAGACACCAGACATCTATAGAATTTCCTTCACTACCTTTGCTTTGCTAGAGGCAAGTACCTCTACAAACTTTACTTACAACATATAATGAATTGTGTATAAACCATGTTAACATACCAATATCTAAAACTGCAAGTCATATCTCTCTACATGTTTCACATGCTTTATACTGCTCTCGGTATCCACCATGTCTTATGCTATTCTCGTATCTCTCATATGTTTAGAATCTGGGTTATAGGAAAACTGATAGTTGAGTACGTGATCATGTCCCCTTCTACCGTAGCGAGCAAAGTTTCATTTTATATGTTACTATGCCGTAGGCCTTTATCTCAAAGCGTATTTGTGCGTATGTACATCTATCGTCGTATCACTTGTATGAAGTACATTTCATTATGTACCCCTACATATTGTACACCTATTGACGATCATGTACCTGCTACAGGTATTAAATATTACATATATATCTGTCTCTATGACATATGTATCCTTGCCATGATAGATTGTGATATGCCATATTCCTGTTTATTACACTTCAGTTCATTTCATGTTTCGTATATTTAGTTTGTTAGAATCAGTGCTTGCTCCCGTCTGACAGGATAATGTTGTAGTTATACTTACAGAGAGAGTTGCTATGTGATTCCTATTATGGAGTTACCATCGAGGATCAGGCTTTACCTTACGAGGATGTACCTGCGGGGAAACTCGTCTAAGTTTGCTTAGTTGTTCGGGACTTTTGAGAGTAGTCATATTTTAGACTATGTATTTTGTGACTGGGACTTGTACCCAGTTTTACATTTTGGACATGTACTTGGAACATATTTATATACGAGATGATTTTGTGTTTGGAGATATTCTGACTCAATTTGACATATAGAACTGTTAGCACACTTTAGTCTTATCTTATTTGTCTTTAGAACAGCTTACTATGCTTTATCACAAGCGTAGACTGGACATGACTCGGCCCGACCCAACAATTTGGGTAGCGGATCGTGACAGACTTAGCCTTGCAACGGCTGCTCGAAGATATCGCTCGGTCAAGACGACTCCTCGCTCAGGTGGGGTAGTTTCGGTGAACTTGACTTATTTTAGCCTTCACATAATAAATTGAACGTTTTCAAATGCACAAGTAGGCTTGATAATAAAAGAGACGAATCTATATAGATAAGGGAATAATCCCGATGGGTTCAAATTGAGTTAGAATATGGAAAGGTCCAACGGTCGACTTAGAAGTGTTGCACGGTGTGCTTTCAAAATGACACTCGATCCTTCGTCCCGTGGCTTGGCAGACGGAAGTTGGTTTAAGTTCGCCACAAAGCTACGAACTTAGCCTAAGTCATAGGCGTCGCACGTATAAATGCTTGATAAAGCATACATGGTCCTATCGTCCAAGGCTTGGTATAGCCTTGATCGTCCCACGAGCTAAGTTGTATCACACGGCTTATGACATAAGTGTAGGTACCTAAAGAACTTGGTTGTTCAAGTTAAACGCATGCTCGGTCCCACGGTTCTACGGCTGCATATAGCCATTTGTTCCCACGGTCTTAAGGCTCGTCACATAGAGTATGACTTGGACGATAGTATCGTACGGAAATACAACGAGTTTAAGACACGAAACACGATTGTTTCGATGATAGAAATGCCACGGGCTATGGCAAGTATTAGGCACGTTTGGTGGAAGTTAAGTTGGAAGGCTATGCAGTAGTCGTTTCCCTCGATTTCAAAGAAGTAAGTTCACGCGACCGTTTGTCGCTGAGGCGGTCCCTCGTATGGGAGTCTCACAGTTTTTATGCACATTTTCAAAGTACGAGACGGTCCCTCGGTTGGGAGTCTCACGGTTCCGATACATGTAATACAAAGTGTGGTTTAGAGCACGAGATGCTAAGTATAGTTCCAGTCGTACTGTAAAATTAGGCCATGCATTAATGTGAGTCTAGATGTCTCGTACGGTGCGTGGTCATTGGACAACTTGTCGACAAGAATTTCTTCCTCGACTGGTATTACGCCGGGGCACCGGGCCCAGTCGACCTAGGGGGAAAGACGTTATGGTTGGTCATGTCGATCGTTTTATCAGATGATACGTTGTCTTGTCTCCTCATTGGGTTACTTGATTAATTATCTTGGGTTCTGTGCTCACTACCGATGTATCGCCTTGTTTAATTTCCTATTATCCATTTCGTGCATTGACTTCATGTATGACTTAGTATCATTATCGCCCTCTTCGAGCGTTGCATGACTGGTATAGAAGGAAGATTTCATCAGGACTTTGAGATGGGATATTTTGACATTTGTTGAATATCCAATGGATATTCTTGTATCAATTCCGCTCCTTTGACTCGGGATATTTCTGCAATTAGGATTATCTGTTTCAGATTTTTTATTGATTATAGATATATGTTCTATACAATATGTTTTGTCATGGATTTTTGGATTTGGAGTATTCCCTAGAAAAAAAACTATCTTGTGTTATTATTGAAGGTGTTTTGGATATATTTTATGATTGACCTGGATCTTGGGATTATTTTCTGGGATTGAATTGTTATATTATTAGACGTTTTACTGAAATTTAGTGACTTGGACATTGATTTATGGATTGGATTCGTTTTGGGTATTTGTCAAGAGTACCGGGTGACCCTAGTATACCATGACGGCGTGGTAACGCAGCCGTTCGATTATAGTATTATGTTGAATCTTTTACAGCCATTCCGGGTGGCGTGGCAAGGAATGACCATGATACACATTTTTCGGATATTAGGAAACTGCAGTCGTTGGCTCGAGACAGATATCCTGTATTTTATGATTTTATGTGGATTTTTATGCAGTAGGGAATTCAGGTTTCTGACATTGTTTTCGACATTCTGTACTTGTTTTGATTTATGGGGTTATTTCGTGCATACGAGATTTTGATTTTTTCGAGATTTATTCGGTGTTTTGGATTTACCTTGCGAGTTGATTTATGTAGCTAGACATTGTTCTCTTTGATGTTTTTATATTGAGATTTTGTGCCTTTCTAGTTGTATACTTGATTTCTATAAGGTGGGTAGAGTTTTCATGGAATATATATGTACCTAGTTTTGAAAACCCTAATTTAGTAATTTCAAAATTTCGAGGATAAAATTTTTGTAAGGTGGGTAGGATGTCAAATCCCTATTTTGAAAATAGGTATATGACTGTATTCGTATTTTGAGTGGATTTTTAAATTTCGTACTCGTTTAAAACTTTTATTTAAATTCTAGATTTCTATTTGGCATTGGTGGAGTGTGTTATTTTTATTGTTATCACCATTATCATTATTATTGTTTCCTATAAAACTACCCCACCCTAAACCTAATCCTATCCCTAACTCTCATCTCTTCTTCTCCCAGCTCACAGCCACCCCTTCCCCAAATTTCCTTTTCTCTCTCTCTCTTCACTCTCCCACTCAGCTCTCATCTCCCTCACTCTCTCGCTCAACTCTCTCTCTCTTCCTCACCTCTCTTCCCAGCCCCTCTCTCCCTCTCGTGCACCCTCTCCCAATCTCCCTCTCTCCCTCCCGGCCTCCTCCATCCGCCACCAGCACCACCATCTTCATCACTCCACCACCACCACCACCACCACCGCTTCCCTCTACCACCATCACCATGGCCGGCCACCGCCGCCTCCATGGCATCCGCGACCTCTATCACCTCCAACGCCGCCATTACGTCCACCCCCTCGCCATGGCCGCTTCCTTCGGCCACCAGCACCACCGTCATCATCTCCACCACCACTTCCTGCCGCCACCGCCAATGCCACCACTTCCAGCCATCGCCACCCCTTCTCCTCTTTCCTCCTACCGCCGCGAGCCGCAGCCATCGCTGCCCTCGTCTCCTCCGTCCAGCGGAAGCAGCGACGTCGCTGCTGTCCTTTCTTTTCCGTCACGGAGCCTGCCTCGACTTGGCCACGCCATCGGTGAGCTCCTCTTGATCTTTCCCTCACTTTCTATCTCTCTGGCAGTCAGCGCCTCCACCGCGAGCACAGTGTTGCCTCGGGATATGTGCTCCTCGGAGAATGAGCGCTTCGTTCTGTGTGCCTTGGGCAGCGTGCTATCTCGAGAAGCGCACTGTCTCATGCAGCGTATTGTCTTGGGCAGCGCACCCTCGGTTGGTGCGCATCCGTCATTTTTTGTGCTACACCGAGACACGTGTCTCGAGCTTCGTGCACGCCTCGAGCAACGGGACGCTTTGGGCCCCGTGTGGTTTGGGTGCGTGCCATCTCGATTTGTATGTACCTTGGTGTGCAAGTTTTCTTGTTTCTCATGCCACCCCGACCTACGTGCTACCATGGGCAGTGGACCCCTCGAGCCCTGTACTACCTCGGGCCACGTGCCATCTCGATTTGTGCACCGCCATAGTTTTCGTGCCACGGCCTTTGTGCCTATCTCGTGATCCGAACCACATCGGTTTGCATGCCGCATTGGTATATGTGCCACCTTGGACTTCGTGTCGCTCTAGTTTGTGTGCCGTATTGAATTGCGTGCCACCTTGAGTCTTACACCGTCTCGATTCGCGTGCATGCCTTAATTTATGAGTGGCGTTGATTCGTGCGCCATTCCGATATTCATGATTTCCTCGATCTACGTGCACATCTGATTTATGTGCACGTTGTCTCATGTTCATCTCGATCTTCGAGTCATCTCGATTCTCGTACGTGTCTCAGATATACGTGTATGTCTCGATTTACGTAGTCCGTATCGATCCCGTGACTCAGTTTTCGTACGAGATCCTTGTACTGCTTGCGGGACCCACACGGTATAGCCTAGTGCCATCCTTGTGCTTCATGTTATTATTTTATTATTTAATTCTAATGATTGTTTATTATGTGTTTTGAGGACATCGATGGATGTGCCACCTTGGATCGCGATTGCCGAAGACTTGCTTACCTAGCCGAGCCCTCTAGGCAAGTACCCCTTGCTCATCGATGGCTTTTGCCGTCTCTGCTAAATTTTATTGTATTTTAATTAATTGTATTTGTTAATGTATAACCATGAGTAGTGTAGCATGTTAGTAGAACTGCCATGATGATAACTTAGGATAGCTTGGTTCGATATCGGTTTACGACCGTATCGGACAACGCGGACGGGTCATCCATACCTCTGAGAATACGAGCACGACTCACATGTAGGGATTGTCCCCATATGCCCCGTATTCGACTCGCGGTCGGGTAACGGCTTTGGCTAACTATGTTTGTGGCTCTGCTTATGGCTTGGATTATGACTGTGGGTCTTGATGCACCCTGTGTGGCGGTTCTTGTTGAATGTGTTGGCTTGGCGCCCAGTACGCATCGTAGTGCTGCTGGAGGCCGAGACTTAGTGTTCTCGGCTATGGTTTGGTTTTCAGTATGCATGGTAGCGCTGCTGAAAGCTGAGACCTAGTGTTCTCAGCCTGCAATTCTGCGACGGGTTACGTCGAGTGGATTTAGCCCCAATTCGCTGGGAGCTTCCGTCCAAAATACAGAGGAGGCTCTGCCAAATTTTCCAGAATTCTCGGTCGAGAATTTGGTTCGAAGAATTAGGCAGAACCATTTCTCTGGTTTGCTAATCTAGACTCATGCTTACTTGTTTTAGATATAGTGGTCTGATTCCAGTACTTGTTAGGTAGACTCTTGACTAGATTAGTCGCCTAGCTCTTGACTTGTCTTGTCGTCGGATAGCGTAAGTAGCGCGGCTCTACCCGGGAGACGGTCTGCAACCCTGGTCCTTGTTTGGTTTAAGGGTTGTGGATCTGCTCCAGAGCGGTTCATGCAATCCTTGCCACTTTTCTGGCGACATTTAATTAATATATTCTTGTTCCCTGACCATTTATTCTAGGAGTTATCCTAGTCTAGCTAGATAGGGCTGATAGTTATCCTATGTATCGGGATTTGTGATGTTGGATATATCTGAGGGTTGAGTATTATGGAGAGTATGATCTCGAGATATTGATTATAGACTCACGTGGATTCTTGGATAGTATCGCTATTTCTTTTGATGATGTTCTAATTTGATCATATATGACTATATGGATTCTTGGATTTTGATGATCACGAATATTTTGCAGAACGAGAAGAATATCGAGGGTATTATTATATGATTTTTACTCGACTTCCCAAGCGCCCAAAACCTTGGTTTGTTTGCTATATCTCGGTGGTTGTGAGACTTATTTACTGATAGCTTGTGATCATCGATTCAGAGGATTCTTGTGAGCCAGAGGGCCTAGTATTGTTTATAGTGATGAGCTTGGTATTTGGTGATTGTCTTTCTTGACGTGATATTCACTCCTATCGTGGATGGGATACTCCTGATAGATTGATCCGGTGGATAGCCGACTTGATGATTAGAGCTGTAGGCTTCCCTTGTATACTTGATGGAATATTATAATAGAGGTTCTGATCTTGTACTGGACCTGATATCCATGCCACGATGTGGGTAGATGATTTCATGTGACTGACAGATTTGTCCTTGTTCTTGACATGACTACTTGTATCCGTGCTATAAGTCAAGCTTACCCTTACTTGGCCCTGATTTTGTACTACGGTACCCCTTGTCTACTAGCACTTGAGGTGCTACTTCCATGATTATATGGCATTGCGATGCCATCTTGATATTCTAGCTATATTATATAACTTACCTGTGCGGGTACCTTAGTAGTTGGCCTTTAGTCTTAGCATGGTCAGGATTGCTTGCTTACTCGTTGTATGACACTAAGGATGGATCACAACTGGGACTATAGGTGCCAATGTTGATTCTTACTTAGTGTTTTGGTACTGAGGTACGACATCTAGGAGGATGATTATGTGACCACGGCATGTGATTTCGGATAAATATATGGATAATCTAGGCAACTTAAATTGGTAGAAACATTAGGAGGGAACAGAATCTCGAGATCGTGTAGTACTAGCCGCTTCCCAGACATCTAGTCATGGAGTGCAGGCTGGCCGCTACGGATAGTGTTACCGTCCGTATTAGAGGATGGTAGTATCCGGCTACTTTACTATACCTTATATACATTGGCATGCTTAGCACGGTGGCCTTACGAGGGACCGGTGGTGACATGCAGAGCCCGGTGGTCTTACGAGAGATTGGTCCTCATCTAGTCTTGATATAATTGGCCCCGTTAGCTTGCTTAGATCGACACGATCTGAGGATTCCTATATAGCACTGTTGGGGTAACCCAACCCCCACCTAGATAGCCGTAGGCATTTGAGTGGCCGCTTATTCATATAATTGTTTGGCTTGTTGCTTGCTAAGCTGGCTGGCCCGTAACGCTGCCCCGGCGTGGTAATTTATTCCCTTGTTCTTGTTTGATATAGGGGTGGATTACTGTTCCGTTGACAGGCTACGAGTTCGGTTGGCGATGTAGGTATTATTGGATGTTAGGGAGATTGTGATGATTTTTGGTTATTTAGCTACATTAGATGTGGATTGTTATCGTGCATTGGTACCGTACGATCCTTACCATCTTTTACTGTTATATATGCTATTCCTGTCATATTTTATCTTGCTGGCTTTTCTTTGCCCGTCCTTGAGCCTTCCTTTCTGGTACTTGCTACGGTTGGCCTGACCAACCCTGGATTGTTCCCAGATTGCCTATGACCGACCCTGTGGATCTTTCAGACTTGACTTGGGGGATGTGCTTCAGTTCCCGACCATGCTAGAAAATGTGGGAACGTATACTTGTCTACACTATTATCCAGTACTGTAGAATTCCTGATTATCATATGGTACTTTTTGCTTTCCATATGATTCTCTCTCTTGTAGTTATTTTCCTATTATAGCTCGTGGATATGAGATCGGATTTAGGTCATAGATACTTACATGCTAGGATACCCAGCAAGATTGACAGCTGTCATCGCCGTATAACGTATTCGTACCTTATACGGTGTAGCTGGCCGACGTCCGTCCCCATATTTTGGCTACTGGGGCATGACACTGATTTTAGTGGATGGCCCATGCAGGTCTCATTTTGAGATATTATTGGGTATCACATGATTATAGATCTCAATCCACTATTCCTTGGTATTCCTACTTGTTACACTTGTCCTTCGCCCTCTTGAACTTGTGAACTGGTCCTCATCTCTAACTAGACCTATCTTGCTTGCCTAGGTCTTATTCGTTGTTATCTACCCCTGACCCTTGTTTGATAGATATGATCCTATGGTTGGTCATGTCGATCAGTTTTATCAGATGATACGTTGTCTTGTCTCCCTCATTGGGTTACTTGATTAATTATCTTAGGATTCTGTGCTCTCTACCGATGTATCGCCTTGTTTGATTTCCTGTTATCTATTTCGTACGTTGACTTCGTGTTGACTTAGTATCATTATCGCCCTCTTCGAGCGTTGGCTTGAATGGTATGGAAGGAAGATTTCATCAGGACTCTGAGATAGGATATTTTGACATTTGTTGAATATCCAGTGGATATTCTTGTATCAATTCCTGCTCCTTTGACTCGGGACATTTCCGCAATCAGGATTATCTGTTTCAGATTTTTTATTGATTATAGATATAGTTCTATACAATATGTTTTGTCATGGATTTGGATTTGGAGTATTCCCTAGAAAAAAAAACTATCTTATGTTATTATTGAAGGTGTTTTGGATATTTTATGATTGACCTGGATCTTGGGATTATTTTCTGGGATTGAATTGTTATATTATTAGATGTTTTACGAAATTTTAGTGACTTGGACATTGATTTATGGATTTGATTCGTTTTGGGTATTTGTCAAGAGTACCGGGTGACCCTAGTATATCCTTGACGGCGTGGTAACAAAAGTTGCAGCCGCTCGATTATAGTATTATGTTGAATCTTTTGCAGGCCATTCCGGGTGGCGTGGCAAGGAATGACCATGACACACATTTTTCGGATATTAGGAAACTGCAGTCGTCGGCTCGAGACAGATATCCTGTATTTTATGATTTTATGCAGGATTTTCATGCAGTAGGAAATTCAGGTTTCTGACATTGTTTTCGACATTCTATACTTATTTTGATTTATGGGGTTATTTCGTGCATACGAGATTTTGATTTTTCGAGATTATTTCGGTGTTTTGGATTTACCTTGCTGAGTTGATTTATGTAGCCAGACATTGTTCCCTTTGATGTTTTCATATTGAGATTTTGTTCGTTTCTAGTTGTATTACTTGATTTCTGTAAGGTGGGTAAAGTTTTCGTGGAATATATATGTACTAGTTTTGAAAACCCTAATTTAGTAATTTCGAAAATTTCTAGGATGAAATTTTTGTAAGGTGGATAGGATGTCAAATCCCTATTTTGAAAAATAGGTATATGACTGTATTCGTATTTTGAGTGGATTTTTAAATTTCGTACTTATTTAAAACTTTTATTTAAATTCTATATTTCTACTTGGCCTCGGTGGAGTTTGTTATTTTGTTTATTTTATTATTGTTATAGTTATTGTTATCACCACTATCATTATTATTGTTTCCTATAAAACTACCCCACCCTAAACCTAACCCTAGCCCTAACTCTCATCTCTCTTCTCTCTCCCTCTCAGCTCACAGCCACCCCCTCCCCCAAATTTCCTTTTCCTCTCTCTCTCTCTCTTCACTCTCCCACTCAGCTCTCATCTCCCTCACTCTTCCGCTCAACTCTCTCTCTTCCTCACTCTCTTCCCAGCCCCCTCTCTCTCTCGTGCCCTCTCTCCCGATCTTCCTCTCTCCCTCCCGGCCTCCTCCATCCACCACCAGCACCACCATCTTCATCACTCCACCACCACCACCACTGCTTCCCTCCACCACAATCTCCATGGCCGGCCACCGTCGCCTTCATGGCATCCGCGACCTCCATCACCTCCAACGACGCCATCACCTCCACCCTCCTCGCCATGGCCGCTCCGTTCGGCCACCAGCACTACCATCATCATCTCCACCACCACTTCATGCCGCCACCGCCAGCATCACCACTTCCAGCCACCGCCACCCCCTTTTCTTTTTTTCTCCTGTCGTCGCGAGCCACAGCCATCGCTGCCCTCATCTCCTCCATCCAACGGGAGCAGCGACGTCACTGCTGTCCTTCCTTCCCTGCCGCGGTGCCCGTCTCGACTTGGCCATGTCGTCGGTGAGCTCCTCTTGCTCTTTCCTTCCCTTTTTGTCTTCTCTGGCGGCCAGCGCCTCCACCGCGAGCACAGTACTGCCTCAGGCTGTATGCTCCTCGGGGAGCGAGCCGCTTCGTTCTACGTACCTTGGACAGCGTGCTGTCTCGAGCAGCACGCTGTCTCAAAGAGTATGTTTTCTTGGGCAGCACAACCTCGGTTGGAGCGTACCCGTCATTTTTGTGCTACCTCGGGACACGTGTCTCGAGCTTCATACATGCCTCGAGCAACGGGACACTTTGGGCCCCATGTGGTTTGGGTTACATGCCATCTCGATTTACGTGTACCTTGGTGTGCGTGTTTTCTTGTTTCTTATGCCACCCCGACCTACGTGCTACTATGGGCAGCAGGATGCCTCGAGCCCTGCACTGCCTCGGGCCATGTGCCATCTCGGTTTGTGCATTGCCTTAGTTTTCGTGCCGCGGCTTTTGTGCCTATCTCGTGATCCGAACCACATCGGTTTGCATGTCGCATTGGTATGTGTGCCACCTTGGACTTTGTGTCACTTCAGTTTGCGTGCCGTATTGAATTGTGTGCCTCCTTGAGTCTTATATCGTCTCGATTCGCATGCACGCCTTAATTTACATGTCGCATTGATTCGTGTGCCATCCTGATATTTGTCATTTTCTCGATCTACGTGCACGTCTTGATTTACGTGCACGTTATGTCTCATGTTTATCTCGATCTTTGAGTCATCTCGATTCTCGTACGTGTCTCGATATACGTGCATGTCTCGGTTTGCGTGTCCGTATCGATCCGCTTGTCTCGATTTCCATACGAGATCCCTGCACTGCTTACGGGACCCACACGGTATAGCCTACTGCCATCCTTGTGCTTCATGTTACTATTTTATTATTTAATTCTAATGATTGTTTATTATGTGTTCCAAGGACATCGATGGACGTGCCACCTTGGATCGCGATCGCCGAAGACTTGCTTACCTAGCCGAGCCCTCTAGGTAAGTACCCCTTGTTCATCGATGGCTCTTGCCCTCTCTCCTGGATTTTGTTGTATTTTAATTAATTTTATTTGTTAATGTATAACAATGAGTAGTGTAGCATGTTAGTAGAACTGCCATGATGATAACTTAGGATAGCTTGGTTCGATATCCGTTTACGACCGTATCGGACAACTCGGACGGGTCATCCACACCTCCGAGGACACGAGCACGACTCACATGTAGGAATTATTCCCATATGCCCCGTGTCTGACTCGCAGTCGGGTAACGGCCTTGGCTAACTATGTCTGTGACTCTGCTTGTGGCTTGGATTGTGACTGTGGGTCTTGATGTGCCCTGTGTGTCGGTTCTTGTTGAATGTGTTGGCTTGGTGCCAGGTACGCATCGTAGTGCTGCTGGAGGCCGAGAATTAGTGTTCTCGGCTATGGTTTGGTTTCCAGTACACATGATAGTGCTACTGGAAGCTGAGACTTAGTGTTCTCAGCCCGCGATTCTGTGGCGGGTTGCGCCGAGTGGATTTAGCCCTAATTCGCTGGGAGCTCCCGTCCAGAATACAGAGAAGACTCTACCGAATTTTTTCAGGATTATCGATGGGGAATTTGGTTCGAAGAATTAGACAGAACCATTTCTCTGGTTTGCTAATCTAGACTCATACCTACTTGTTTTAGATATAGTGGTCTGATTCCAGTACTTGCTAGGTAGACTCTTGACTAGATTAGTCGCCTAGCTCTTACCCTGTCTTATCCGTCGGATAGCGTAAGGAGCACGAATTCCACCCGAGAGACGGTCTGCAATCCCTGGTACTTGTTTGGTTTAAGGGTTGTGGATCTGCTCCAGAGCGGTTCATAGCAATCCTTACCACTTTTCTGGGGGCATTTAATTAATATATTCTTGTCCCCTGACCATTCATTCTAGGAGTTATCCTAGTCTAGCTAGATAGGGCTGATAGTTGTCCTAAGTTTCGGTATTTATGATTTTGGATATATCTAAGGGTTGAGTATTATGGAGAGTATGATCTCAAGATATTGATCGATAGACTCACGTGGATTCTTGGATAGTGTCGCTATTTCTTTTGATGATGTTCTAATTTGATCATATATGACTATGTGGATTCTTGGATTTTGATGATCGTAAATATTTTGCGGAACGAGGAGAATATCGAGGGTATTATTATATGATTTTTACTAGACTCTCCAAGCGCCCAAAACCTGGTTTGTTTGCTATATCTCGGGGGTGGTGAGACTTATTTCCTGATAGCTTGTGATCATCGATTCAGATGATTCTTGTGAGCCAGAGGGCCTAGCATTGTTTATAGTGATGAGCTTGGTATTTGGTGATTGTCTTTCTTGACGAGATATTCACTCCATCATGGATGGGAGACTCCTGATAGATTGATCCGGTGGATAGCCGACTTGATGATTAGAGCTGTAGGCTCCCTTGTATACTTGATGGAATATTATAATAGAGGTTCTGATCTTGTACTTGACCTGATATCCATGCCACAATGTGGGCAGATAATTTATGTGACAGACAGATTTGTCCTTGTTCTTGACATGACTACTTGTATCCGTGTTATAAGTCCAGCTTACCTTTTGAGGTACTGGCCCTGATTTTGCACTGCGATGCCCCTTGTCTACTGTACTTGAGGTGCTACTTCCATGATTATATGGCATTGCGATGCCATCTTGATATTCTAGCTATATTATATGATTACCTATACGGGTACCTTAGTAGTTGGCCTTAGTCTTAGCGTGGTCAGGATTGCTTGCTTACTCGTTGTATGACACTAAGGATGGATCGCAATTGGGACTATAGGTGCCGATGTTGATTCTTACTTAGTGTTTTCAGTACTGAGCTACGACATCTAGGAGGATGATCATGTGATTACGGCATGTGATTCCGGATAAATGTATGGATAATCTAGGCAACTTAAGCTGGTAGAAGCATTGGAAGGAAACAAAATCTCGAGATCGTGCAGTACTAGCCGCTTCCTAGACATCTAGTCATGGAGTGCAGGCTGGCCGCTACGGATAGTATTACCGTTCGTATTAGAGGATGGCAGTATCCGGCTACTTTACTATACCTTATATACATGGCATGCTCAGCACGGTGGCCTTAAGAGGGACAGGTGGTGACATGTAGAGCCCGAGTGGCCTTACGAAGGATCGGATGCTCATCTAGTCTTGATATACTTGGCCCCGTTAGCTTGCTAGATCGACACGATCTGAGGATTCCTATATAGCACTGTTGGGGTAACACAACCCCCACCTAGACAGCCATAGGCATTTGAGTGGCCTGCATATTCATATAATTGTTTGGCTTGTTGTTTGCTAAGCTGGCTGGCCCGTAACGCTGCCCCGGCAGTGATAATTCATTTCCTTGTTATTGTTTGATATAGGGGTGGATTACTGTTCCGTTGACAGGCTACGAATTCTGGTTAGCGATGCAGGTATTATTGGATGTTAGGGAGATTGATGATGATTGTTGGTTATTTAGCTACATTAGATGTGGATTGTTATCGTGCGTTGGTACCGCACGATCCTTACCCTCTTTTACTGTTCATATATGCTATTCCTGTCATATTTTATCTTGCTGGCTTTTCTTCGTCCGTCCTTGAGCCTTCCTTTCTGGTACTTGCTACGGTTGGCCTGACCAACCCTGGATTGTTCTCAGATTGCCTATTACCGACCCTGTGGATCTTCCAGACTTGACTTAGGGGATGTGCTTCAGTTCCCGACCATACTAGGAACTGTTGGAAGGTATACTTGTCTACACTATTATCCAGTACTGTAGAATTCCTTATTATCGTATAAGTACTTTCCGCTTTCCATATGATTCTCTCTCTTGTAGTTATTTTTCTGTTATAGCCTGTGGATGTTAGATCAGATTTAGGCCATAGATACTTGCATGCTAGGATACCCAGCAAGATTGGTAGCCGTCATCGCCGTATAACGTATTCGTACCTTATACGGTGTAGCTGGCCGACGTCCAGTCCCCGTATTTTGGTACTGGGGCGTGACAGTCACCTACCTTCTAACACCATTTCACGTCACGTGGTTGGACACACTATGTCCTAGACCACTCGACATCTCTGCACCACACAGTGTACACATACACCCCTTGAACACAGTTGTCTGATACATAGATTTGACACGACTTTTGGATACTGTTTGGATACTCTCACTTGTTGACACAGTTTCACACACACACCCCTGCTCATGTTCCAGTTTTATATTTGATCTTGGATTTTCGAATTTAGGTTGTGAGATTGGGGTTATGCACATATGTGATGCTATGTGTGTATTGAACTGTGGTTATGTGGTTTTCATGAGATGCAATGTTTGATGGTATATTAGGGTTAAATTTAGATATTCTGAGTTTAGTTGGTAGAGTTTGTTTGGGGACTGTAGGTTGTAGTTCAGTCCAGTTTGGGGGTTAGGTGTATGAGTGTTAGATACCTATATATATATATATATATATATATATATATTATATATATATAGATAATATATATATTTGTTTGTGTGTCCAGATTTGAGTGAGGGTTGAGCTTGGGGTTCAGCATTACCTGAGTTTGGGGTTTGAGGGTTGAGTATCTCAGATTTTGAACATTGGTTTTGTGATCCCATTCTCTGGGTTGTTGAACTGGTTTTCTAGTTTTCCTTGAGTTAGTTAGTTTAGTTATATATGTATATGTATATATATTATATATAGTGGTTGAGCTTGGGGGTTCAGCAGTTACCTGAGTTTGGGGTTTGAGGGTTGAGTATCTCATATTTTGAACATTGGTTTTGTGATCCCATTCTCTGGGTTGTTGAACTGGTTTTCTAGTTTTCCTTGAGTTAGTTAGTTGAGTTATATATATATATATATATATCTATATATATATAGATATATATATATATA
>JANAVB010010394.1:27500-31016 GCA_029216955.1 Iris pallida | reverse complement strand
ATACTCGTAATGGATTTTGGCATGAATTTATTTTTCTCAACTTGCGGAGTTTTGGGGTTTCTCGTATTTGAGTTTTGGCTCGGCCGGTTTAGTTGGCAAGGCTTGGTTTTATTTTATGGAGAAGGATTGGTTTGGTTTATTTACATTGGAAACACCTTAGCCTATGCTCCTCCCTCATTTCCACCACAACACCCGCATTATTATCTCCACCTACCTTCTCTCTCCCATAATTCTCTTATTATTCTTCATTTTTTCTTCTTCTTCCTCCACACAACACCAACACCCTTAGGCAAGTGCACCTTGCCACCACTTGAGAACCACTTTTATTTGTCCATTTGCTGGATTAGGCCATGGTGATCAACATTAGAACTTGATATTTGTGATTGGAGTCTCCATTGTTCTAGATCTAAGTTTCTCATTTTCGGTTTTGTATGGTGTTTGATCTATTTAAGTGGTATTTTAGGGTTTTGAGTTCTATGTTGGAGAGAATTTAATTTCACCCAAGATAGAACTTACAAAAGTTGGATTTGGACTTTTGACCAAGTTATGGACTTTGAAGCTTTGGGTTCAACCATGGAGTTCTTGCTGATTTGGAGAAGACAGTGAGCAGTGCACGAGCTTTTTAGCTAGTGCCACTGAATGCGCGCGCTCTTTAGCGCAGCGCGCAGTCTACCCCATACGCTACCTTTTGGGAGCGTATGACTCGCATACGCTCGCTTGCTGACAAGAAGTCGTATGGACCCCATACGCTGCCTTTTGGGAGCGTATGACTCGCATACGCGTTTGCTTGACAAGGAGTGTATGGACCCCATACGCTGCCTTTCGGGGGCGTATGTCTCGCATACGCTCGCTTGCTTGACGAGGAGTCGTTGGAGTACATACGTGCTTTTGGAAGCGTATGACTTGCATACGCCTGACCTGAGCATGGCTTGACCTGAGCGTGGCTGGACCTGAGCATAGGTTGGCTGAGCGTATGACTTTGCATGAGCGTATGGCCTTTGGCTGACTTGGTCTTACGTCAGCGTGTCAGATTTGGTTTTATGTTTTCCTTAAGCTGGTCTTCTATAGCCCTGTATATTGATATTTTATTAGTATTTTCGTCCATTTTATATCCTTACGCCTTTGTCATGAATGATAGTCACGAATTTATGTTATATGTTGGAAAGGATAACTGAGCCTGATACGATAGTGACCCGTAGTGGTGCACTCCTGACATGAGTAAACCTGACATGACCTGATAGTGGCCGTCGTGGCGCACTTTGACTAGTACACTTGACCTGATAACTGACATGTTATATCTGATAAGCTGTTGCGACGGCTACTGACATGACATAACCTGTATAATTAACCTGGACACCGTGGGCGATTGTGCTTGTATAAATAAACCAGTCCTGTCTTGCATCATGTCTAGGATGGGACTCCTGAGTACCACGGTCAGGAGTACCTATGAAATGAACTAAGGACAAATAAACTAGATTAATACATTAGTCATGAAGAGATTTTCCAGCTACAGGCAATCCCGTTACCTGGGCAAGCCTTGGGATCTGTAGCCTGCCGTCGAGTAGGGCACATTTCCAGCACACTGTCATGTGTTGCACCCTTCAAGCTACCTAAGGGTACACTCGTTTCCTGTACGATGTACCCACCTGAATTCAACTTAATCTTTTAACCCGGGTAACTGGATGGTCTGCGGGCTTGTGGCTGTGGAATAATCTCACTACATCCTGTTAGTAATTAGGCTTGTGACAACCCTAGTTAGTTAAAGTTCAAGCCGTAATTGTTTGGCCGTGAAGTGGTTGGACGGAGTCTAACCAGTCTAGTCTTGCCCTGATCCTGTTCCAGATTATTGAATGACCAGAATGCTTGTATTTATTTTACCGATAAATGGTGAGAATTCCAAGTTCTGTTCAGACGAAGGGTTACAACCCCGGTCCTTGTTTGGTTTACGGGTTGTAACCTGGTTATCTGAATAGTTCCATGGTTATCTCGTCGTATATCATCCTGATGTATTTTCTTTATTTCCAGTTCTTACTTTTATTTATATCTTGTGATGATTGCTGGTTTTAGTTCTTAAGTGAAGCCTCCTTTGTGGCACTTGCTCTTTCTGGGGTCTGACCCAGCTGGTTTTGTGTGGCCAGATTTCGGAGCAGCTCCAGAGGATCTACCGACCTTCCTGCCAGATGGTGAACACTAGAAGGAATCCCGGCAACGAGTGGGTTTTATTTTTCTCTCCCACTCTATTGTAAAAATATTCTTTTAAGACGTTTAGCCGACGAGCACCTATTTAGCTCGATTGCACTTACTTACTGTCTGCCTACGGGCTGTAACATGATTAACAGATCCTAGGGTTGATCATGTATGACTAAACTCTGCTAGTCCTGACATTTTGTAACGACTAGCTTCATGATCAACTGAATATGTAATGTTTGGGACGCCTTACTATTGTATATTTAATGATCATACATCTTGTGACTTTTACTTACTTGCTTGTGATTGAGACACTAGGCTGTTCATGACCTTAAGAGACTGTTGGCTTGTAGATAAACCCTCATGTATCTAGACAGCCGTGACCGTATAGCGAGATGGATTCCATTTCATATACGTAGCCGGCTATGTCTGCCCTCGCTCTCCAGTATTTGGTTCTGGGGCGTGACAGTAGCAGTAATCTCAGGTATGGCCCATGAGATACCAGGGACCTCAAAGCATAACATCATCGAATGTCAGAGGCCAGCAGTAAATCAGTATCAGGATCCAGGACCGTATCTCCCACGGAGATAACGGCAGTAGGGAAGTGCATACTTGGCCCATACATCAAGGGACTGTCTTTTCCACCAATGCCTAACAGAGTCACATCCATGTCTCATAAACCTCTACTAACTGCTAAGTCTCCTAACATGCCTCTATTAGCAATTAGCCCTATCGCATGCGCTTGGGGGATCAGCCCACACACAAGAACCTCTACATGCTACTCATCTCACACATCCTCGTGGTACAACTGTGTCAAGGTATATGCAATACACTATAGACGGTAGTCTCTTAACTCTAAGTCCATATGCAGTCAAAGGATAATAACAAAGTATATCTAATATCACTGAGCAGACAGTAAATCAGGAACGGTAAAAAATTGGAAATAAATGAACAGTGATATGTAATAATATGCAACTGAATATAAACAGTATAATGGCAAGGTATCCTGCCTGAGGGTGGTGCGAGATGTAGCAAAATCCAACAGTCAGAATCGTCAACACGAAAGTCAAAATCCACAAGGAGCTCCGGATGCTGAAACAAACATCACGAACGAGTTTGGAATAAAAGATATGTCTAGGAAATGCCTGTCCAAAAGTCAAATTCTGGAACAGGGGCAAAATCGTAATTTCGGGTCAAAACGATGTCCGCCGTTTGACCGGCCTTGCACCGAAATATGCGCCAGAACCTACGGTCTCTAAAGTCATCAAACTACATGTCTATGAATTTGTTTTTCGGAGACAACTCAATGGTATGTCCAATTTTGGATTC
>JANAVB010010394.1:0-22500 GCA_029216955.1 Iris pallida | reverse complement strand
TGTCGTGTTCGCGTACGAAGGCCGTGTCCGCGGTACTTTTCAGTCGCGTGCACAATACGGGCTGAACCGTGCGCGTGAGATTTCTCCGCGCACGCTCCACAAAATGTCGTGAAATTTTAGGAGCATGTTGGTTGAGGTTTCCCACACACGCCACAAAATTTCATGCAAAACGGAGCCCTGTGCGTCGAGTTATGACGCACAGACAGCAGGGCATGCACGGGGCATTGCACGAGCCTTGTGCATGCGTGTCCGTGTCCGATTTGGACAGTAAAATCGTGTCAATTCTAGATCCGTCTTCATGGAAGTTGTTACAAATAATATTAGCAAGGAATTCATGAAAACAGAATCGAAGAATAATACTTTTTAGTTCTAAGTGGTATTTCGTCGAACACGTGTTCCAGAGGACCGACACGTGTACGATACGGCTATCAAACGAAATCACAAACCTACCAAACTTCATACACAGGTCTGGGGTACCTATATGGATGCATCTACAATGTAAAAACAAAATTTAACATGTGTTTAAAGATATTTTCCTATTGAGTGTCAAAACTCAATAAAACAAGCCTCCAAAACTCGTCGATGCCGCTTTCCTCCGGTCAAACGCCTCCGATCCCTTGCTATCAAGTCTCCAACAAGTTCCTCTCCTCACAACGGTTTCAACGCACTTCGTTTGGAAGGATTTGGTTGAGAAACGAGAGAACGGGGCCTTTGGAAGAGAAGGAAAAACTAGGTTTTTTGATTTGTGAAGGAGATTAGGTTTCTACACAATAAGAGGGGGGTTGTTGTTGTTGTGGCCGACCAAGCATGGGAGTATTAGGGTTAGGGTTTGGTTATGGGCTAACACTCCTCAAGTTGCTAAAACGCCCATTGACAAAAAGGCTAAAAAGGCTTTATGAAAAATAGCTTAAAAATGAATTAAAAGTTTCCTAAATTGGACAATGGCTCTAAAATAAAATCTAAATGGCCAAAAATAATTCTAATCACATGGTTAGATTCTAATAATGGTTAGCTAAGGTTAAACCAACTACTAACACAACAACAAATTAAAATATTATAAATGAATCTAAAAATAAAATAAATTACATAATTACCAAAATACCCTTATTTTAGAAAAGTGGTGGTTACAAATCTACCATCCTTAAAATAATTTCGTCCTCGAAAATAAGTGGTCGTACTCGTTCTAGGTCAAACCCCCAACAATCATAGTCTTATGAAAACTTTTGTAAATCATGCAGTTGGAAAGATATCATACAGGGTTATTGCAGGTAGTATCAGTCTAAGGTCTCATCATCTAGCCATTATAGTCATACTAGATCAAAAGTAGTCATAAGGTATCAAAACTTACAAACAATATTGTAGGTTATAGTAATCATCAAGACAGGATAAGGTATAGGTCAAGAACTCACCTCTACTAGGTCTGGTAGCTGGAACTCTCTCTTGGAGATAGGTCTCGACTAGGGGCAGGTGCAGTAGGACAATGTAGCATCCCGTGTCCAACTGACCCACATAACAGGAACAATCCTAGTCTCTTCCTATAGTCCTTCCAAATGTGCCCAGGCTTCTTAAAGAAGGCACAGGTAGGCACTCGCTCAACTGGCCTCTACTGGACAGGAATCTGAACTGGATAGGCTGGTCTAGGCTGGAAGTCGGGGTACTCCTGAGGCTATGGGTATATACTGCTCCTCGCCCTCTTGGCGCTAGGCTCTCCCCTCGAATGCATGTAATCCCACAACAGTTGGTTACTGAGACTCTGCTCTCTCATAAGCTCAACCTAAAGTCTCTGTACCTCCCACACATCCTGAAAAGTCTGTAAATTTGAGCCCTATCAGGAATGGCATGGGGTACCACTCCACGAGGCGAAGGGAGGCCCTCAGTCTTCGGTTGAACTGCAGCCCTCTCCTGAAGGATAGGAGATAGAAAAAAACTCTTCGATAAGGCTGCTAACACCTTCTGAGCAATGGAAAGGGGAAGTACAATCTCGGTCTCATCCGGAACTGTAGCTATGCACTGGGGACAGACTCTGGTCATGGGTGCCATACTGGAAAAGATAAGGAAAATAATAAATCATCGTACTATAAGGCAATCTATCATCCTATATGAAAACTGGTAATTATCAAAAAAAAACAACTAGGAATTAACTATAAAGCGTTACTCATTCTAAAGATGATCAAAATCGAAAGTTTACAACACGATTGTCAATAGCATTAAAATCCAATCACGATATATATAAAATTAAATTTAGTCTCGACACAATCTAAGTTGATCAATCTCTGGGTAAATCAAGATTTAGGCAAGATGGGGAACAAGGTCATCGAAGTCTGAGTACGAGCATCCAAGGATGGATATCTAGGTCACAATTAAATTTAATTCAATTGAGTACGACCCATGATATTAATATGATAAGAAAATGTGACCAAAGTCGATTGGTCGTGATCAAGGGAGTTAGGATTCAATGATATTGAAAACTTTTAAAGGATAATTCAAAGATATGGAATAAGTCAATTTCTTCCTTTTGATAGGGAAAACGAAAGACAAGGTTTCATAGTGAAGTCAAGTTAATCATCTCTCTCTGATACCATCAAGCTTATCTAATCATCATTTGCCAATCATATCTTTATCTCATAAGTCCAAATATGAAAATTGACCTTTATATGACTACCACCAAGAATTTATACCCTTTCGTTATGAAGATTGGACCTTCTCGTGATCATCATAGGCTCAATTCCTAAATTCCAAAATATTACTCATGAAGTATACCATTTTATTTATTAGCACTCAATACTACTAACCACTTAATCATCTTTAAATCCAAATTCTTCCGCCTTGTCTTAAATTAGTTCTGAAACCTCTAAATACAGTTTTATGAGATCCTTGAACTTGTTCAAATTACTCTCCTCGTGTTATTCATTCTAAAACCACTAGGCCTTACAAAAACTTATTCTCCATTAAAATCAACCTTCATATTTCCTTCAACGTACTTCCTCCAATATTATTCTTCTTAAATTTAAAATTTTCTCAAAAATCTCTATATCTTCTATAACTCAAAAATCCTTTTGTTCTTTCTGTTCTTAACCATTTTTTTGTAATATCTTATTCAATTTCGTATTGCCATCGAATACAGTTAAAATCTCTTTTCCATTACTAAATCCCTAAATTTAACATCCTAGCCTTAAAGTGAAACGTCTCAAGAATCAATAAACAAAATTTATCCAAGTTCGCAAAACTAAGTTGACCTCGAATATCCTCATCAGTTTTCTCCTTTTTTTTAAAAAAACATATACGAATTATTCATACCCAAAATATTTCTCTAAGTGTGATTGTTCCTAAATTGATAATATAAATCTTTTGATTTCATTCTCACTTTTTACCACATCTCTATCTCAAAATTCTATATCGAAGGCCAACATTTAGATTGTAACGCCCCAGTCCCAAAATACATAGGACCAAGCACGTGAACATGCCAGCTGCACATATACGAAGAATACTCCAATATATAGAATCCTCGCATATGCACATAAGCTGTAAATAAATAATCACAGGCCAGAATAACATATCTAATCTCATCACAGCTCAACACAGAAGATAATGAAGCCCAAATAAATAAATAAGAGTATCGAAAGATACCCGGGTGAACGTACTCACTCTAAACAGCTATGAAAAATAGTCTCACAAGATCGGAGTTCGACCTCCACAAAATAGAAAGAAAAGAGATGTAAAATAATGTCTACAACTGTCTCAGATAAGAAATAGACTAGGAATCATAAGGCACTGCCTTGTCATCAATGTAGGATAGCTCCAATGCCGCTCCGTACTCCTATGGAAACTCGTCTAAACCTGGAGATATAACCAGGTCCTCAGGGGACATAGCAAGATACAAGAAAACACCATGCCATATAAACTGTGATAATATAATAAAAGAAAAGGCATGCATGCAATCGGGTTCCTGACCATTCTACTGTGAATATGCAGTTGATATACAATCCTTCGACGCATGAACCCTGGCTGAAAATAGGATCGGTATAGTTCCCATAGAGGGTACCAGGGGCCTACGTCCATAACGCTCGGGAAACGTCAGAGGGCACCATGTGAAGGGCTATGTCTATAACGCTCTGGGAAACGTCAGAGGGCACCTGGAGCCTGCGTCTCCAAAGGAGCGCACAGGTAATCATGGAAGTGTAAAGAAGCCCATACGTCAGGTATTGTTCTCCCCACCCAATGCCTAGTATTATCATCTCCATGACTGATATGAACCTCTAGTAACCGCCAAGTCTTCTAACATGCAATACTATTGGCAGTTACTCCTATCCGTCGCACGCTCCACACGTATCGGTGGACAGCCAACTACGCAAAAACGTGTCCTATATGTGACTCACATCATGTGATATAACAAGTGTTAAGGCCATATAAGATATACCAATACCTCAACATCAGTGGGTGGTCCATAAACTAAGTCAATGCAAGAGAATAAATAAAGCAAGAAAAACGACCGATATAGTCGCTTGCACCCAAGTGTGACTTGGACGCACAGTTTAAATATCACGAAATAAAATGCTAAAAATAACAACTGAAAATAAGAATATAATAATCACAGAGTAAGGTGGCAAGGTATCATGCCTGGTGGTGCAAAGTGGCAAGTCCAAGAGTAGCAAGTATCCGCACCAAAACTCACAAATCATAGATGACTCCAAACGCTGAAATAAACATCAAAAATGATCTCGGTGAAGAAGATATACCTAGGAAACACCGATCCAAAAGTCAAATTCTGGAACAGGGACAAAATCGTAATTTCGGATCAAAACGATGTCCATAGTTGGACCCATTTTTGTACCGAAATGCGTGCCAAAGTCTACGGTCTCTAAAGTCGTCAAACTACCTATCTACGGTTTCAGTTTGAGGAGAGGAACTCAACGGTATGTCCAGTTTTGGATTCCGATAAGCCGTGTACAAAATTGCCCGTTTGAGTGGGTCGCGGGCCCGCCAAAAATAGGTTCCGATTCGACCTTCTCATAATCGAACCAAACTTGGCATGCAGGACCAGAATTTTGATTCGGACCTGTTGGCACAAGTTTTGTCTCGAATCGATGACTGTACACGAAGTTATGGGCAAGTTTGCAAAACGTCGATACGGGGGTATCTTGACGGATACGCGTTGATTTCGTCGCGCACACGCGACGAAACTGAATTCCGTCAGTTTCCACACGTCCACAACGTCCATACGCGTCTTTCGATGCGTATAGCGCACGACCACGTCACCCGGTTTGTTGGGGCGTACGTCGTATCGGACAAAATTCTAAAAATTAATATAACTAAGCACAGGTTTTTCCTCAACTTCAATATCAATCTACTTTTTACACGCAAATCAAAATGACGATCCAGAAGATGTGTTGCGATCTCGATTATATTTTCTTTTATGATTTTTAATTATTTCCTACAGTACTTTACTGTACAGCAAGAAAATTGGCCGACAAATTGTCATTTTAAAACAGTTTTTAGCATTACAGAAAACAGATATTTATTCAACTTCGTCTCGATTTTTCGAGCAAGTCGATGGGTTGTTTCGAAATCCATCTAGAGAATCTTGAAGAGGGTCAAGTCTACTTTCCAGAAAATCTTACGGATCGAAAATCGGTGCTACGAGTAAAAAGTTACATCGTAGAGAAGTAGGGTACCTTGAATGGAAAAACTGCTCCGTGGGTGACGCAAGGCTGACTTCCGATGCTCCGTTCATCGCGCACAAAGCTCCGTCGCTGGTGAAACAAAGTCATGGGCGAAGGGGGTATAATCAGCTTCAACTTTCGTTTTGGAAGATTAGGGTTTTGAGGCTTGTAGAAAAAGTTATATTTATAACAACTTTCCACAAAACCTAATACTAATAGGGTTTGGATTTGTGAACCCACGAATCTTGGGTTTCGTCGAGTGTGTTGCTACTGCATGCAGCAGGGGCTTAAGAGGCGTGGGACCCGCCCACATGGGGGTGGGTTAGTTGGTTTTAATATATTTTTTTCCTTGTCTCCTCCTTTCTTTATTCCTTTCCTTATACTATGGTACTGTGGTCGGTCTGGGACCGACCACCCCAATCATTTTTTTTACAACTATTATATATATATATATATATATATATATATATATATATATATATATATATATATATATATATATATAACTATAAGTATAAATATATTAGGCTACTAAAAATTCCTAAAAATTTACAAATAATTTATAAAAATCCTAGAATTTATATTAGTTTCTTATTTAATAGGAATTCTAACAAGCACACATATAATATAGACACACATGCATTTATATTTACGTACATATACCAAATAAATTAGAAAAAAAAACAATTTTTAAGGCACTAAAATAATTTAAAAATATTGGGGGTTTACATCCTACCCAACTTAAAGAAAATTTCATCCTCGAAATTAAACTAGGGTCGGGGGATCAAATGCAATGCAAGAAAGTATAGTTGCAAGACATACGTTTGCCTTCGAACAAATGCGGGTAGCGGTTTCGGATGTCGTCCTCGCACTCCCAAGTAGACTCCCCTGGCGAGTGATGCTTCCATGCCACACGAACCAATGGAATAGATTGATTCTGCAACACCTTCACTCGGCGATCAAGGATACCTACTGGTTGCTCTTCGTACGACAAACTCGGTCCAACTGTGATCTCAGAGTGATCAAGCACATGATTGCTGTCCGCCACGTACCTCCTCAGCTGAGATACATGGAATACGTCATGTACTCCCTCTAGTGACGGTGGCAATGCCAATCTGTAGGCAACCTCACCAACACGTTCCAAGACATCGAAAGGGCCGATGTACCTTGGACTCAACTTGCCACGTCCTCCGAATCGAATCGTGCCTCTGGTGGGGGATATCTTCAAGAACACATGGTCACCCTCCTTGAATTCTAAGGGTCGACGACGATTATCTGCCTACTGCTTTTGACGATCCTGCACTGCTCGTAGGTGGTCCTGAATCTTCTTCACTATCTCCACCGTGCTCAAGACCAACTCAGGACCCAATAGCTGTCGCTCTCCTATGTCTCTCCAACAAACAGGAGACCGACACTTCCTACCATACAATGCTTCAAATGGAGCCATTTGGATGCTTGCTTGATAACTATTGTTGTAGGAAAACTCAACAAGATGAAGATGGTCCTCCCACGAACCGCAAAAATCAAGCATACACGCTCCAAACATATCCTCTAGCGTCTGAATGGTACGCTCCGACTGGCCGTCTGTCTGCGGATGATACGATGTGCTAAACTTCAATCGGGTGCCCAAACTCTCTTGCATGCTCCTCCAAAAGTGCGAGGTGAATCTCGAGTCACGGTCCGACACAATACTAACAGACACACCGTGTAATCTCACAATCTGCTCCATATACATCTCCGCCAATACCTCTGTCGACTGGCCCACTCTAAAAGGCAAAAAATGTGCTGACTTCGTAAGTCTATCAACAATCACCCACACTGCATCACGTTCTCTAGGACTCCGAGGAAAACCCGTACGAAATCCATAGTAATGTGCTCCCACTTCCACTCGGGAATGGGTAGCGGCTACAATAATCTGGCCGTCCTCTGGTGCTACGCCTTCACTTATTGACATACCAAGCACTTGGCAACGAAACGAGCTATCTCTCGCTTCATTCCATGCCACCAATAATACTGCCGTAAATTACGATACATCTTGGTCCCTCCGGGATGAATAGAGTAAGTCAAACTGTGAGCCTCTGCCATCAGCTCCTGTCATAGCTCTCTATTGGGAACATAAATGCGATCACCACATCGTAATGTCCCATCGGTGTGGATCCTCAATCCTGTCTGCTCTCCTGTTTTAGTTCTCTCCTTGAGCCATCGAAATCTAGCGTCATTGGGCAATGCTGCCTTGATGCGCTCTACCAATGATGATTGCACTTGAAGGTTGGCTAATACGCCGTCTGCTCCCGGCAATACTACCTCAATACCAAGCTGCTCCAAGTCTCTAATCAATTCCTTCTGTGTAGTCAAAAAGTGTGCCATGGGCTTGCGGCTTAATGTGTCTGCCACAACATTAGCCTTGCCTGGATGATAATATAGCTCAATCTCATAATCCTTCATCAACTCCAACTAACGTCGCTGTCGCATATTAAACTCCTTTTGTGTGAACACGTACATGAGGCTCTTATGATCAGTGTAGATATCAACCTTCTCGCCGTACAAGTAGTGTCTCCATAGCTTCAAAGCAAAAATAACCGCTACGAGCTCTAGATCGTGGGTTGGATAATTCTTCTCATGCACTCTCAACTGTCGCGATGCATATGCTACTACACGACCATGCTGCATCAATACACATCCTAATCCCTTCCCGGATGCGTCGCTGTAGATCACAAATCCTCCTGGACCCGATGGTAGTGTCAAGATCGGTGCTGTGGTCAATCGCTTCTTCAGCTCGTCAAAAGCGGCTTGACACTCGTCTGTCCATACAAACTCCTGATCCTTGCAAGTTAATCGAGTCATAGGCCCCGCTATTCGAGACAAATCTTCTACAAACCGTAAGTAGTAACCCGCAAGTCCGAGGAAACTTCTCACTTCAGAAGCTGTTGTGGGGGCGGGCCATGATTTGACTGCTGTGATCTTCTCTGGGTCTCCTGATATACCATCGCCCGTAACAATATGACCAAGGAATGATACCTCCTTGAGAGAGAAATCACACTTGCTAAGCTTCGCAAAAAGTTGCTCATTCCTCAATGTTCCCAAAACAATCCGTAGATGCTGCTCATGCTTCTCTTGACTTTTGGAGTAAATCAAGATATCGTCTATAAAGACTACTACAAATTTGTCCAAGTATTGGTGAAAGATCTTGTTCATTAAATTCATAAAAACTGCGGAAGCATTGGTCAAACCGAACAGTATGACTGAGAACTCGTAGTGTCCATACCTCGATCGAAAGGTCGTCTTGGCAATATCTTCCTTCCGAACCTTCAATTAGTGATAGCCCGATCGTAAGTCAATCTTGGAGAATACTTTTGCTCCACTCAGTTGATCGAATAGATCGTCTATACGGGAAAAGGGATACTTGTTCTTCACCGTCACTGCATTCAATGCTCTGTAGTCGATGCACATGCGCACTGTCCCGTCTTTCTTAGGCACAAAAAGAACGGGTGCTCCCCATGGTGACGTACTGGCACGAATAAATCCCTTCTCTAATAAGTCATCAATTTGCGTCTTCATCTCTACCAACTCCTTGGGTGCCAGACGGTATACTCTGGATGAAATAGGCTCGGCTCCGGGAATAAGCTCAATAGAAAACTCAATATCTCGGTCAGGTGGTAGTCCTGGCAATTCCTCGGGGAATACATCCTCGAACTCGATGATAATAGGATGCTGTGGGGTGTCATGCATCATCATATTAGTCCCCGATGTGGGTGCATCATAACTCTCTCTGTCTTCTTTGGTGAACTCAAACTCTGTCGCATTCGGTGGTCTAAAGATGATACTGCTCCTATGGCAGTCTATGAGAGCAAAATGCTGGCTCAACCAGTCCATTCCAAGAACCACATCAAATGTCGACATAGGGAATACAAGAAGTCGTGCCATCATCTCTCTGCCATTTATCACTACAGGACAAAGTCTACAAACACCACTAACAGGTACAACTCCTCCTCCAGTCAGGATTTTAACATTCTTAGCTAAGGGTGTGATGGGAATGCTGCGTCTAGTGGCAAAACTAGTGGCTATGAATGAATGAGTGGCTCCAGTATCAAATAATGTAATAGTAGGAAAAGATGCAACTAGAACCATACCTGCTATAACTTCCGCCTCTGTCTCTATATCCTCAACAGCAAGTGAGAATGCCTGTCCATAGTTCTGTCCCGGGCCCTGAGCTCTGGCTTTGTTGTACTGTGTGCCTTGGGGAGGCAATGGTGGACGAGGTGCTCCTGCTATAGTCCGTGGTGCTGGAAGAGTTGGGGCTGTGGGCCTCGAATTTTGCCGAGCTTGTACTATTGTATGTTGCTCCGGACAATCCTTGAACATGTGCTGATTAGATCCACATCTCAAGCATAATCCAAGGCGAGTCCTGTAGTCGTTCTGGATATGTCCTTGTTTACCGCAGTAATGGCAAACAGGCTTCTAATAAGGTGAGGGCCTCTGCTGGAACTGTCATGTAGTCCTCCTGATAGGTCCACTCTGAGTAGCTCAGGCTGGTATAGCTGCTGGGGTATGACGCCTCGATGTCTGCTGCTGTTCCTTGCGAAGAATCTCCTGAGCATGAGCTTCTTCCAAGACAGCTGAATGGGAGACTCGAGACTGAGTATTCGTATAAGACTTGAGCTCTGGTGCAAGCCCCTGGTAAAATCTTCTTGCCTTCCCTAACTCGGTCGGAATCAGTCCCGCACCAAATCGACTCAGGCGGTTGAACTCTGAGTCATACTCATCAATTGTCATATTTCCTTGCTTCAGATGAAGGAACTTTTCATAGAGACCATCTCGATCATGTATAGGAAAGAATCTCTCATAAAATGCATCATAGAACTGCTTCCAAGTGATCCCAGTGCCTAATCATCTCTCTTCCGCCTTCCACCAGTGGTGAGCATTGTCTTCTAACAGTAAGTCCACTGCTGTCATCCAATCTCGAGCTGGCAACTGGGATGCCTTCAGTAGCTTCTCGGTACTAATAAGCCACTGTGACACCTCTAATGGCTTCTCCGTCCCTCTAAAGGCCTTGGGGTTCATATCTGTGAAATTCTTGATAGAGCCTTCATAGGGATGCAGAGCCGGTGCTGGTACTGGTGCTGGTGATGGTGGTAGAGGTCTAGCCATAGCTGCCACCATCGTCTGTCTCATCAGCTCAGTCTGCTGCTACTAAGCCTGCATCATGGCATACATAAACTGACTAGTAGGGCCCCATCCGTCGGAGGTGGAGGCATCTGAGGTCCCGACTGTGGGGGAAACTGCTGAGGGAATGGTGGTGGTGGAGGTAGTAGTACATTCCCTCCCGGTGGCATGGTAGTAGTCTGTCCAGCCTGGCTTCCTGGGGGTGCTGCTACCTCTGGGTACTCCGTCGTCGGCGTCGTAGTAGGCTGTGACTGTCCTGGCTGGTAAGGTGTCGCTGGAGTCATGGGAGGATTCTGTCCCTCCGAAGTAATCTTCTCACCAGATGTGAGGGCCAAGGCAGAAGTGCGTCCGCTTCGTAGATTCATACTGTTGGCACGAGAAGGATAGATTAATGTTAGGGAAGATTAGATATGAAGTAAATCGAATAATCAAGGAAGTTTCGAAAAGATTGGAAGCCAAGGGATAGTAATAGTTCTTGATGAGATATTCATATTCCCATATGCAGGCTTGTTGGGCACAGTCATGTAACCCAACAATATTAGATAGACCTGCATGGGCCACCACAAAAACATGTAATGCCCCAGTCCCAAAATACATAGGACCAAGCACGTGAACATGCCAGCTGCACATATACGTAGAATACTCCAATATATAGAATCCTCGTATATGCACATAAGCTGTAAATAAATAATCACAGGCCAGAATAACATATCTAATCTCATCACAGCTCAACACAGAAGATAATGAAGTCCAAATAAATAAATAAGAGTATCGAAAGATAGCCGGGTGAACATACTCACTCTAAATAGCTACGAAAAATAGTCTCACAAGATCGGAGTTCGACCTCCATAAAATAGAAAGAAAAGAGATGTAAAATAATGTCTACAACTGTCTTAGATAAGAAATAGACTAGGAATCATAAGGCACTGCCTCGTCATCAATGTAGGATAGCTCCAATGCCGCTCCGTACTCCTATGGAAACTCGTCTAAACCTGGAGAGATAACCAGGTCCTCAGGGGACATAGCAAGATACAAGAAAACACCATGCCATATAAAATATGATAATATAATAAGAGAAAAGGTATGCATGCAATCGGGTTCCTGACCATTCTACTGTGAATATGCAGTTGAGATACAATCCTTCGACGCATGAACCCTGGCTGAAAATAGGATCGACATAGTTCCCATAGAGGGTACCATGGGCCTACGTCCATAACGCTCGGGAAACGTCAGAGGGTACCATGTGAAGGGCTACGTCCATAACGCTCTGGGAAACGTCAGAGGGCACCTGGAGCCTGCGTCTCCAGAGGAGCGCACAGGTAATCATGGAAGTGTAAAGAAGCCCATACGTCAGGTATTGTTCTCCCCACCCAATGCCTAGTATCATCATCTCCATGACTGATATGAACCTCTAGTAACCGCCAAGTCTTCTAACATGTAATACTATTGGCAGTTACTCCTATCCGTCGCACGCTCCACACGTATCGGTGGACAGCCAACTACGCGGAAACGTGTCCTACATGTGACTCACATCACGTGATATAACAAGTGTCAAGGCTATATAAGATATACCAATAACTCAACATCAGTGGGTGGTCCATAAACTAAGTCAATGCAAGAGAATAAATAAAGCAAAAAAAACGACCGATATAGTCGCTTGCACCCAAGTGTGACTTGGACGCACAGTTTAAATATCACAAAATAAAATGCTAAAAATAACAACTGAAAATAAGAATATAATAATCACAGAGTAAGGTGGCAAGGTATCATGCCTGGTGGTACAAAGTGGCAAGTCCAAGAGTAGCAAGTGTCCGCACCAAAACTCACAAATCACAGATGACTCCAAACGCTGAAACAAACATAAAAAATGATCTCGGTGAAGAATATATACCTAGGAAACACCGATCCAAAAGTCAACTTCTGGAACAGGGGCAAAATTGTAATTTCGGATCAAAACGATGTCCGCCGTTGGACTGCTTTTGCACCGAAACGCGTGCCAAAGTCTACAGTCTCTAAAGTCGTCAAACTACCTGTCTACAATTTTAGTTAGAGGAGAGGAACTCAACGGTATGTCCAGTTTTGGATTCCGATGAGCCGTGTACAAAATTGTCCGTTTGAGTGGGTCGCGGGCCCGCCAAAAATAGGTTACGATTCGACCTTCTCATAATCGAACCAAACTTGGCATGCAAGACCAGAATTTTGATCCGGACCTGTTGGCGCAAGTTTCGTCTCGAATCGACGACTGTACACGAAGTTATGGGCAAGTTTGCAAAACATCGATAAGGGGGTATCTTGACGGATACGCGTTGATTTCGTCGCGCACACGCGACGAAACTGAGTTCCGTCAGTTCCCACACGTCCGTAACGTCCATACGCGCCTTTCGATGCGTATAGCGCACGACCACGTCGCTCGGTTTGTCGGGGCGTACGTCGTATCGGACAAAATTCTAAAAATTAATATAACTAAGCACAGGTTTTTCCTCAACTTCAATATCAATCTACTTTTTACACGCAAATCGAAACGATGATGCAGAAGATGTGTTGCGATCTCGGTTATATTGTCTTTTACGGTTTTTAATTATTTCCTACAGTACTTTACTGTACAGCAAGAAAATTGGCCGACAAATTGTTATTTTAAAACAGTTTTTAGCATTACAGAAAACAGATATTTGTTCAACTTCGTCTCGATATTTTGAGCAAGTCGATGGGTTGTTTCGAAATCCATCTAGAGAATCTTGAAGAGGGTCAAGTCTACTTTCCAGAAAATCTTACGGATCAAAAATCGGTACTACGAGTAAAAAGTTACATCGTAGAGAAGTAGGGTACCTTGAATGGAAAAACTGCTCCGTGGGTGACGCGGGGCTGACTTCCGATGTTCCGTTCGTCGTGCACAAAGCTCTGTCGCTGGTGAAACCAAGTCATGGGCGAAGGGGGTATAATCAGCTTCAACTTTTGTTTTGGAAGATTAGGGTTTTGAGGCTTGTAGAAAAAGTTATATTTATAACAACTTTCCACAAAACCTAATACTAATAGGGTTTGGATTTGTGAACCCACGAATCTTGGGTTTCGTCGAGTGTGTTGCTGCTGCACGCAGCAGGGGCTTAGGGGGCGTGGGACCCGCCCACATGGGGGTGGGTTAGTAGGTTTTAATATTTTTTTTTCCTTTTCTCCTCCTTTCTTATTTCTTTCCTTATACTATGGTACTGTGGTCGGTCTGGGACCGACCACCCCATTCATTTTTTTACAACTATTATATATATATATATATATATATATATATATATATAACTATAAGTATAAATATATTAGGCTACTAAAAATTCCTAAAAATTTACAAATAATTTATAAAAATTCTAGAATTTATATTAGTTCCTTATTTAATAGGAATACTAACAAGAACACATATAATATAGACACACATGCATTTATATTTACGTACATATACCAAATAAATTCTAATATAGAAAAAAAATAATTTTTAAGGCACTAAAATAATTTAAAAATATTGGGGGTTTACATAGATTCCTACCAAGATTACCATTTGTTAAAAAATTACGTCCTTTTCGAGCTAGATGATTTACGTTATTTCCTCGACCTTTCCAAGGTAAAAAGGTATGGAGATTTAAAGGTTTCAAAGTATAGATGACAGAATTAGATACGAGATAGGTGATTGATGTAATTAGGACATAGTTAACTAAGATAAGAAAAAATGGTAATACAAGAAATAATGGTAAGAAAGAAATAATGATAAAATCTGTTCTTGTTCATCTGTTTAAAAAGGAATGAACCAATTTTAAGATATAATTCGATAACCATACACGTCTTCCTGAAATCATGTTGCTAGAATTTCGTCACGCTAGTTAGCATAGCTGCAATAAACAATAGAGTCCGTAACTAAGGTATACATCCTATAATCATGTTATTTAGAATTCTTACAACGCTAATCGGTATGGCTGCAAGAAAATCTAGATTCCATAACTAAGATAAGTATATCTAAATCAGGCTCTACATCCTTGTCATGCAAGCCAGTATGACTGCGATAAATTCTAACTCCACAAATAAAGTAGATATTTACCTTTCTCACTGTCCTTATCAAGTATCTTATCAGGTTATACCCTAAATTCCAAAAAATAAATAAAGATAAATATATATATATTTAAATATAAACTCAGAGTTACCAACTAATCATAAAGATTCAAAATTCAACAATGAATCCATCAAAATTAAATTCAATAACAAGGAGTAATGGGTGAATCAAATGAGTAATGTGTGAATCAAATCAAGGGAAAAGATTTCAAATCGAAGTTAAAATAAGATTCTCAAGGGTTGTCCCAGAAATCTCTCAAGGAATTCTAACAGTGGTTGAGTATCCTCTCTTTCTAATACTTTACTTCCTATACTCTATAGCAGGCTCGTAGTAGTACAACTAAGTCGATGTACTACCACGACATCGCACTATCCGAATTTGGACCTGCATGGGCCACCACTAAAAATGTGTCACGACCCGCACCCAGTGTAAGGGCACGAGAAGTGGGTAAGTCCAGCCTACGCCGCAGTATCGACGTTAGAAACGTTGTCCTAGGTCACAACATCTAACATAATGTGAATATGCTCCAAAGGAGAATAATATATAAAGTACAACTCAATCACCATATCTAAGATGAAATAGAAGATAAGATAATCTCGACAGAGAGTCACATATATGAATAATAAGTCTCGGTGTAAACCATACCATAAACAATATCTAAATACAATCTCAAATGTCTCATAAAACTAGATAATAAGATAAGTCTAGACTAAGCTAATGGCAAGTCCTCAGCGACTACTGGATCCTTATGAGGGTCCAGGTCACCTGTTTCAACTAGGCCTGCTCCATAGTAAGTATCGCAGCAATCCTCATCATCTGTAATATTTTTAACAGTTCCAGTCAGGACATGAACGAATACATATCTTTCACATAGATCATAACATGAAAAGAAATATAAAACAAGCTATAGAATAATATACATGAACTGCTGTAAAGAAATTGGACTGTAAAAGAGAATATGATATATGGAAATAAATATACATGATATAATAAGAGAACTGAACTAACTACGTGATGTAGAGCATAATCTGGTTATGTAAACTGGCTTAGGTTGTACATGACTTAAATCTAATTTGTAGTTATACATGATAATGGTGTAGATCACATAACCAAATAAATACTCCCCTGCCCCAATCAGTACACAAGGATATGTCTAGGTTATGTTATTGCACATAAAGTAGTGTGTCACATGGATAGCTAGTCCATATGAACACTGGGTTATACATGAAGGCTCACATGATCATGAGTGTACATGAATGTCACACGAGTATACGTAAATAAATACGAATACAAAGAATAGACGATGCCCATGATAAAGTACATGAGCACAATATACCCGATGTATCCGAGGGGATAACATCGCATGAAGAGATCCATATAGTACTAATCTGTGATAACATCGTGACAGCAACAAGTAAACTAGTCTATAATAAGTAAATACGCCAAGCAAGAATGAAACGGTCAGAAAATGTACTCGCCAGGCAATCCAAGCTACTGATGAGGAAGTGTAACTGAACTGGAGTGATGTAATCCTATTTAAAACAACCATAATTCACAACAAGGTCTAAAATATCATAAGAAAGGTCTACAATACAATTCTACATGATTCTAGGTCCTTCTAGGTCAAAGTCAACGTTGGTCAACTTTGGTCAAACCTGGTCGACTCGGTCAAACCTGGTCAACTATAAGTCAACTACTCCGTTTACTATTTTTTAGGTCAAGCACAAGTTTCAAGTCATTCTAAGTTTGTTTGAGTCGATTTGGATCAAGTTTGACACAAAGTTGACTTTTGTCAACTTGGTCAACTGGTCGGCTGACTCGGCCATTCTAGGCTCATAGGATCAATCCTAATCTGACTCAATACTACCTAGGTTACATTCACAAGCAAACAATTACTTATAGATATATATTCATTCATTCATTCACATAATATATTATTATATATATTATATTTAATATTTTTAATTATATATATATATATTATATATATATTAAAAAAATATTTATATATATATATATATATATAATATATATATATCTATATATATATATACCTTACTTGTGAAAAGAGGTTGGTGTGTGTCAAAAGGACTGTTGTGAGGGTTCAAAACTGAGAACAAAAGCTAATTATTAAACTATGAGACTATATCTTATATATATACATATATACATATATTTATCATAAAGTAATATATATATATATATATATATATATATATAGATATATATATATATATATTATATATATATATAATATATGTATATACACATATGTGTATGCCTATAAGGAAAGGAAGTTGGTCACTCGAAGAGGGAATGAAACTCGAATCTGAGATTACGTATCTCGACTAACTCACTAATGCATATATTTGTATCTAACTATATTATGAAATATAGATATATTTAATATATATAATATATTTTTTTTAATTTTTTTTATATAAATATTTATATATATATATATATTTATATATATATATATATATATATACACACACACACACACACACACACACACACAACACACACACACACACATATGTATATATACATAAAGGGGAAAACCTATATATACATAAATAGTAGATAAATAGGGTATACCACCCAACGACCACTCCCCGCAAGTCCAGAACCTAATTAATCTCTTATAAACTCAGAAAATATGACTCAAATCTTAGGAAATCAAATTATGAAAAAATCAATCATATATATATAGTTGAAATCCGAAAACTCAACTCGAGACCCAAATTGTAAAATACCCAACTAGAACCCGCAAAACTTGGCAAACATGAAGGTGTCTATGTTGTGACGTGCTCGGGTACTCACTGGGTCGAACCCTTGTCTGTATCGTGTCCACGGAGTGCGTATCGGAAAATCGGATACGCGAGTTGTGCATGTGCGTTTTGCCCGATTGGACGTTGCACACAACGCAATAAGCCTCGTGCTCGTGCACGTAGCTAGGTAGGGTCCTGAGCTAGGTCTAGGATACACTGACATGACACCACGTCGTATATACGTGACATAAGACATGCGAATTGTGCGGCTGTGCGCACGCGCGTTGTCCCTGTGGGAGTGTGTCGAGCCACGTGGCTCGCGATTCGAGCCACGTTGTGTCTCGAGATTGAGTCCCTGGGTAGCCCAGGTATAGGGCTACATGCTCGTGTTCCTGGAACAGGTCATCGATGCGTCGTATTCGAGTAAGAAGGCCGTGTCAGCAGCACTTTTCAGCCGCATGCACAGTACGAGCTGAACCGTGCGCATAAGATTTCTTCGCGCACGCTCCACGAAACATTACGAAATTTTAGGAGCATGTGGGCAGAGGTTTAGGAGGAGAATCCCGAAAGTTTTGTTCTATACACATATATAGATTTTGATTCGATTTAATCGAATTTGGATTCTGGTTTTAACTAGGATTTAGATTAGATTGGAGAGAATCTATGGGGATTAGATAGGAAAAGATTTGGAATGATTTGATGTACATTTGAATAATTTCGGCCTTATCAAAAAATTTAAAAAATATAACGAAGCAAGCCTTCTTTAGCCGGGGGGTCGGGCTTTCACTTGAGAAGAAGAACAGTAGCAGTTGCTACTGTTCACTCATATTTCTTTCCTTCTTTTAAACATATATATATATATATATATATAATATAATTTTGTTTTTATATATATGGACAGAAAAAATATAAATAAATGTATAGAAATTTCCTAAAATATATGAACAAAATTTTGTACCAATATTAGCTTTTATATGTAACATGGCAATTAACAAAATCTTCAATAAAATACTAGGCTATCATAAAAATGTTATAAAATTTAAAAAATACTTAATAATTTTCAAATATAATACAATTATTATTCTAAATTATTCATACATAACTTGTAAAATTAATATACGCATGTAGCATTTGTCTAGTGTAGGGGTATATATATATATATATAAAAATATATTAATATATAATATAATATAATATCTATAATTTTTTTTTTTAATATATATAATATAATATAATATATAATAGATATATAATAATTTTATATATAAATATATATTTATTAATATAAAAAAATATATAATTATGATATATTTTTTTTAATATATATATTATTTTTTTTAATATATATATATATATATATATATATATATATGTGTGTGTTGGTGTGGTGTGCGTGTGTGTGTGTGTGTGTGTGTGGGGTGTGTTGTGTGTGTGTGTGTGTGTGTGTGTATTTTACCAGAATTACATTATCCATACTCAATAAGAATGATAATAATAACAACAACCATAATAATAAAAATAATAATAATATAATAATCACCACAATAATAGGGTATTATAATTTGGGGCAGTACACCTACTGCTAGTATTATTTCGCAAACAATATAAACTTTCAAATCCTTTCAAAGAAATAATAAATAAATAAATGAAAAGATATAAAATATTAAAACATTTAAAATATAACCAAGATATTATTTTGATAAATTAATAACAGAATATTTCAATACTTAAATCTAGTGACGCTATAGCTAATGTGTTAGTCATGGCACTCGACTGCACAAGTCGTGCCATGTTGTCTAGTTAGTGTGAATAACGAAAACTAAGCATGACTAAGACTATATTTATAAATAAATAACAAAATAATTCAAAACAAATTATTTAAAATAAAAAAATCCTTAAGAATTTTAGGGTTTACACATGGCACTGTTAGGTTTCAATAAACGCATCAATGCTCCATGGTAGATTCGCTAGGAGCCGCCTCTTCGGTACTATCCATGCTATTCAACGTGGCGTTGATAGCGGGGACACCCATTTTCTTTGTCTTCCTGCAAAATAGAGCAAACCCGTTAGTATTCTCAAAATATCTTCTGGCTTATTGTATGGAACGATTATTTCATGTCGCATATGTCGAAAAGCATAATTTGAAAAATCGCAACAGCAACCAAAAGAAAATATTTTTGAAGGTCCGAGGTGTGAACCGTGCTGATACCAATTGTCATGCCCCGACTCACCAAATCAGTCGTCGTCGCCTTGACTCGAGAAAAATTGATCCCACGAGTCGGGACGTGATGCCGTACAAGTCTTATTAGACTTGTACAAGACAAGAATGTGAGTTGATTATTCTTTAGAGACAACTAGTTGAAACTCAACAGCAGAGAGTTGAAGATGCATAATAGGAAGAAATTTAGCTTTTCATTCATAAAACTTGCAAAATATGTGCATGGTCATTTTTATATTTCATATGCCATTGCTGCTACATCTTTGAAACATAAAAGAAAATTCTCGACAAGTTGCCATGAAATAATCCTTGTCATTCCATACAATCATGCCCCTTTATCCATTTGAACAAAAGGCCTTCGATATGAATTGGCTTCAAAATACTTTAAAAAAAAAGCATTGTGCCACTCCCATTCTTCAGGTTCAGGTCTAGTCTTGAGCTCTCGCAGCACACTCGGTACCTGGGGAGTTGGGGGTTAGCACACTTGTTAGTGGACGGGATGAACCCACTCGTCTAAACCGACACTGCTTATTAAGGGTTTTAGCATACGAAGTGATCTTGCTATTTAGAATTATATGATTTGCAGTTCATATCGAAGGCAACATTTTAAGCAGAAACAACATAACCAATTTAAACTTATCTTACCATGGTCGTGCTCCTTTCCTGCATAAAATAAATATAATACTTACCACCTGTACAAGATAATAGGTAACCATGCAATCTATCTTATATATGGTCATTGGTGATATCGACACCATGAAGGACGATTATGTAGCATTGCGATACGCCCTACCAGTCCATGTTGCAAGCCTAACTAGAGGTCTCACGGCATCTTGTCGAAGCGTGATTCCATAATTTCTCCTAGGCCGATTCGGTCCCAACGCCCCGGGTACTGTTTCGAGGAAGGCTTTACCTTGGTGCACAAGTCATCCATGACCATGCGAATATATAAATAGTTTAATATGTATGAAGTAAATTGCATAGCGCGGACAATATTAAACAGTGTAATCATTTACTGGTACAAATTTCTTTTCCCTGAAGTCATCCGTTCTAATTTAGCATCCCGTAGGATCAAATTCTTCGTGGCACAATATACCGCAACCAATATTCTTATTTTGTTTTGCAGATCCTGAAATAATTTATCTCTTTCTAGAACCTTATATTTCTCTTTTTGATGTGAACCTTATAAATTCAGAGTAAATTACTCTAAATTTTATATAATTATCCCAAGTTCTTGATTGTGGCAAAGCATACATCCAGTTAGCATCATCGATTTGAACGTTAAACTTTAAGAATTTGTTGGCAGGAAGAAGTAGAAAAGAAGGGGCCGAACTACCCACCTAAAGAGATTGCACCGAGAGTAGGAGATGGCTTTGCTGCGGTCAAGCGTCATTATACGAACTGCAATGGCGCGGCATCATGGTAGAATCCTTTCTTCAATCCTTCCTTCGAAATTCCTAAAGGTGCATTCAAAAATCGACGTGAAAATACACTTATCAAAACCAAGAAAGAAATAATCAGAAAGCCAAGAAAATCAACAAAACCAATAGCAGACCAGTTACGTTGCTCTACTTAGAGTTCATTCGCAAGACACAGTCCACTGCATCTAGGACTTATTCCAGCAGTAGCCGATCCTTTAGTTTGAACGGTACTCATATCATTCGTCCAAATCGATTTTTTGATGGTTAATGTTTTTGTATACCAAACTCGTCACTGAGTCAGACTAGCCATCTATGTTCCGACCATGTCTGATGCCACGAGCTATTACATAGTGCTTCGCCCCACGGAAGTGAGGCACTATAAGAAATTGTATTAAGGGGCGATATCACATTACGGGGGAGTTATCTCCAAACCGTACATTTGTCAACTACTAAAATGGAAGAGATTGTTGGCACATTGATTTGATATGTGACTATAATTAAGCTCTATACTATTTTTGTTCTATTTCTAGATACGTAATGAGAACTCACAGCCAGAAAGAAAGTTGTTTTCCAACACTTACAAATGAAAGCAAAGCCAATAAATCGCACTGAAAGAATCCTGAGATGATAGCAAAAGTATGCAAGATCAAAAGCCTCGACTGGGTTCCTAAAGTTTTTGTAAGTATCAAGGAAATCTTGTAAAGCACTTGTATGACAAACTAAAAGCTAAAACCTTTCCATTATTAAAATAAATATGTATGAAGGAGTAAAAATTCAAAGGATTTTTGTGGAGATCAAACAGAACCCGAACTGAGACAACAAGTATTTGTTGGATTAATCGGATCATCTTTCATATATCCGCGGAACTTCCGTGGATAATCCGAAATGAGACAACAAGATTTTTTGTTTCGTTCGATCATCTCGTGGATCTCCGTAGATCTCGTCAGACCATCCGAACTAAAACAACATGTAATTATTGGATCATTCAGATCATCTTTCAGATATTCATGGATCTTTGACGGAATTCGAATTGCCTTGCTGGATTTTAAATTCAAATCCAATGGCCAGATGTCACAGCATTTAATGCATCCAACGATATATTTTTATCTGTTATGGGGTCGGGGCAATCCGTAAAATTTCCACGGACATCCTTCGAATAATCTGACTCTGTGCAAAA
>JANAVB010010393.1:17500-20000 GCA_029216955.1 Iris pallida | reverse complement strand
TGCATTGGGATGTTCCATACAATAAGTCTAATATTTTCGAAAGCTCGTATGAGTACTCGGTTGCACGGGACCGATAGGCGATGGCCTTTGTGCCACTACGACGGACTTGATAGGCGATGGCCTTTGTGCCGAACCACGACGGACTCGAGTCGGACGAAAACTAAATGCTAAGAGTTAGCAAACGCGAGGCATGCTTGAATAGGCTTACGTTGACGATAGCGAACGGGTACACGAGACCGAAGTATTATTCGAACGGGATGGTTTTGCACGCAGCCTTTTGGCTAAGTTGTGCGGAGCATCGCGCACCTAGACCCTTTGGTGCAAACGAGTTGCGAACGAGAATAAGTGAGCGTGCAAACTTGAATGTGGTCCGAACGGGATGGTTAAGCGGTACAACTTAGTCTGCGTGTCGTGCACCTTGACTCTTGGGTACCATCGGGTTGCGAGCGATATCAACGTATCGTTCGATCGAGAACGGAGATACACTTTGAGTGTGTATCGATAGGAACGTTATCGAGTTAACGCTTAGGCGCACTCGAAGGATCAATTTAGACCTTGTGGATTATTGCGAACGACTTAATGTGTCGCAACGGCACGAACGACTACACTAGCGATTCGTTGAACGAATCGATAAGACGTCTTAGCGCGTGGCGCAAACGTGATTGAGGATTAGACCGTATGGCTTGAACCCGAGTGGTGTATGTGATAGGTTCGGAGAAGAAAAAGAATGTGATTGAGGACTAGATCAGATAGCTCGAATCCGAGTGGTGTATGGACGTCTTGGAAATAGTTCGAGCGAAATCGAGGATTACGAGTATGTCGGCGAGGCGATGCGGTCGCGCAAAGCCTTAGAACGCGTCACACTTAGTTGGTTGTGACTTCGATTATCCCGAGCGAGATGTCGCTCGGACAACTTGTCGTTAGACAACGTGAGTTAGAAAACGACTCGAAACGACAGAGGTAAATGAATGGTCTTGATCGAGGAAACTTAGAGGATTGCGCGTACGATCTCGGATTGATTCAAATGAATCGCGACTTGAGTTTGAACAACGATCTTGACCCTAGCTGGAGAGATAGCGGTCGAACTCGATCTTGAATATCGAGGAAATTGTGGAATATCCAACTCGGACAATAGCATCAATGCATGACTCGAAAATCGGTTGCAAAGGAAGATCGTCAGGTTACGCATATCGTCGATGGTATTGAGGCGTATCAAAGATCGATATGCGATAACTCGGGGGCACTCCGACTCGGCGAATGACGATCATGCAAATGTCATTGTTCCGTTGGATGCTATACTTGGGTCGTTAAGGATGTGTCGAGGAAAAGATAAACTTGGCTCGAGGATGAATGACGGTCGGACTATCAAATATAGACTTGGCTTGGATGAAAACGGAGTGCTTGGATTTACTTCGTTGTCAACCACAACGTAGACGTTCTTGCCTTATGCGAGCGCAACCCCAGCCTCGCACATGCGTCGCGCCGACTAGGACTATCACTCCGCGTGAGCGCTGGTATGGTGATTCATACAGCGGGAGTGATCGGTACTCGCCTGGCGTGGCAACTCGTATGCTTCGACTTGTGGTTTGACACGAAGGAGACTTGAGGATGAATTGTGTGTTTGAAGAGTTGAACTTGAGGATTGAGTAGGTCCAATCTGCGTATCGAGAATGAGTTAGTCTAAACTCAAACAAGAGTTACGCCCCGATGAGAATGATTATTCCGCGGGAGCGTTGCATGGTGATTCATGAACCGCCGTGGATAATCGGACTCGCGTGAGATTGGGGCAGAACGTATTGTCGAGCTGGATGACCTCGTGATCGAATACATGAATTGGTTTAGAATTGGTGATTGAACAGATTTGGATGTTGCAAAATGAATGCATCTATGCGAACTAAGTGATCGTGCTCGATGTTTAGGAATCTGAGTGACACGAGCTTGGGTAGAAAAAAATCCCGCACCACCGACTTTGGTTTGACCCTAGGATTGGGGTCAGTGTTGGTATTATTGTTGGGGAACTATGATTCCAATCCTGACATTGACTTAGCCTTGAGAATTGGCCTAGCGGATAGGCGAGACGCCCCTGTTGCTAGAGTTGCAAATAAAGGATTGAGCTTGAGGATTGACATGGATTGAAAGAGTAGATCAAGAGTAGGAAACCCTGCTCACGAGACTAGGCTGATATGCATATATCTCAGGAACGCTTGAGTATGTGCACGATGCGACTCGAGTGAGAATGACAAACTCACTATCCTACGGCTTGGCTGAATGCATGTATTTTGGGGACGCCTGAAATGCGTGCACGATCCAACCAAGTGATACGCTGAGTTCTAGCACGACTTGGGGAGTGAACGAGTGTCGTGAACGTAAAATCGTGCTAGTTAAAAGTTGGTGCAACGAATTGAACCATCGATAGGAAGTTATGCTCGACGATGGTGTCGTTCTTGGTCTTGAATCGGACGGAAATTTCGTAGACTTGGTCGACTCCGCTAAGATGAAG
>JANAVB010010393.1:0-2500 GCA_029216955.1 Iris pallida | reverse complement strand
CTCCTCAAGCACTTTGGTCCCCCGGAATCATCCCCACAATAAAACTGCAAATCTATTATAGGGGAGTAGGTGGTGAAGGGGGGATGTTCGTCGCGCGCGCGCACGGCGCGTCGAACGGCTCCACGCTCGCGGCCATTTAGCGAGCGCGCGCTTGCGAATTTTGCTTGCACGACGATTCGCGGCGTTTTCTGTCGCGCGACAATTTCTGCCCACGGCGTGGGCTTGACGGGGCCTATCGGCCGCACGGGACTGAGGAATGCGAGCGTTGTTGCAGTTTCTGTGCACACGAAGAATTTCTGTGCACGGCGTGGGCCTGACAGCCCCTATCGGCCGCACGGGACAGAGGAATGGAAGCGTTGCAGCAGTTTCTGCGCGCACGATTAATTTCTGTGCACGGCGTGGGCCTGACAGGCCCTGTCGGCCGCACGGGATCGAGGAACCCTCAAGTTGCAGCAGTTACTGCGCACAGCAACCAGTGTCCGTGCACGGCGTGGGCCTGACATGGCCTATCAGCCGCACGGGGGACGGAAATGCAAGCGTTGCAGCAGTTTCTGCGCATGCGAAGAATTTCCGTGCACGGCGTGGGCCTGACAGGCCCTGTCGGCCGCACGGGACACAGAAACGCATGCGTTGCAGCAGTTTCAGCGCGCACGAAGATTTTCTGTGCACGGCGTGGGCCTGACAGGCCCTATCGGCTGCACGGGATCGACCGGGTGCGCATATGCTGCGGTTTGTGTGCCTCGCGGCACTTCGTTTGCCCCGCGGCGGATTCCTGCCCACGGCGTGGGCCTGACAGGCTGCATCGGCGAGCACGGGCGCGGCCTGCGGCTGCGCGCGAAAAATGACATGCTCCTCAAGCACTTTGGTCCCCCGGAGTCATCCCCACAATAAAACTGCAAATCTATTATAGGGGAGTAGGTGGTGAAGGGGGGGATGTTCGTCGTGCGCCACAATCCCGTGCGCGCGGGGGGTGCACGGCGCGTCGAACGGCTGCCCGCGCGCGGCGATCCAGCGACCGGGCGCTTGCTGGCTTTGGGTGCGCGACGGTTCGCGACGTTTTCTGTCGCGCGGCAGTTTCTGCCCACGGCGTGGGCCTGACAGGCTGCATCGGCGAGCACGGGCTCGCGGCGGCGCGCTGAGGCGACCAGCGCATCGAACGGCTGCACGGGCCGCCCGCCTCGCTCGCGTCCCAGCGCGAGGCGAGGCGTTGCAGCTGTTTCTGCGCGCGGCGCGCAGCTCTCAGCCCGTGCGACAGAATCTGCCGCAACTCGTGCCAGTTTCGAACCCCCCCGACCGAGCGGGAGGTTGGGCGCGTTTTCCCCAAAAATGACAAGCTCCTCAAGCACTTTGGTACCCCGGAGTCAGCCCAACAATAAAACTGCAAATCTATTATAGGGGGAAGCGAGTTGAGCTGAAATTTGGGCGGCGCAACAAATTTTGAGTAGGTGCGGCTTTGCGGGCAAAATGGGATGCTGTGCGAACGAAATCCCCCACGACCCTATCGTTGACGCGCCCGGTGCAGCAAGGCCCGCTGCTGCACCACGGACCCTTGTGCGAAGGTCCCGTGCGAGGCCACGGGACGCGGGTGCGCGGCAGAAACTGCCCGTGCGAGGCGAAAAAAATTGCGTCGCAGCAGGAATGCGATGCCGTCCGAACGAGCTTATCGTCGCCTCGCCCGGTGCAGGTCGACCCGCCCCGCGACCGTGGACCCTCGTGCAGCGAGCTTACCGATGTCGCCTTCAACGGTGCAGCGCGACCCGTCGCCTCACCACGAGATGCTGGAAACGAGCGAATTTCCTCGTCGTGCTCGGCGGAGCGCCCGGGGCAGCTGCGAAGCTGACCCGATTCGTGCTCCCGCGGGTCGAGCCATACGGCTCCCCGCGGGGGTACGATTCGGGCAGCGTGCGGCAGCCCCGGGTGCGGCCGTGTCGGCACGTGAGTGGTATTGGACCCGCTAGCCTCGGCAGGCTCCCTGCTTCCGTGCAGCCAACTGCCGATGCGACGGCCCCTTCAGTCGGTTCCCGCCTCGCCGGCGACACCCGAGTTGCCCGTGCAGCAAACCCGATCGCATTCGGAAACGCCCCGTTGAGTATGTTCCGAGCCGTCCCTTCCGCCTCGTGCGGGGAACGGAGGGCACCCGAACTCGCGCCACTCGATGCCCCATTCAGTCACGGCCCTACGTCGGCTCGTCTGACCGGCTGGGCACTCGTGCGCGCGTGTGTAGGCTCGCGGATGCGGTGGACGGAGGGGCTCGGGGCGATCCGCCCCGGCCCCGGACCCGAACGGTTTACTCTACGCCGTCTCGACGACACGACGGCCGCCCCGCCAACGTCCCTCGCCCGCGAGCGCCGGGCGGAGCCACGTCGACGAGGACGTGCTACCTGGTGATCCTGCCAGTAGTCATATGCTTGTCTCAAAGATTAAGCCATGCATGTGTAGTATAACAAGTTCAGACTGTGAAACTGCGAATGGCTCATTAAATCAGTTATAGTTTTGTTTG
>JANAVB010010392.1:0-32229 GCA_029216955.1 Iris pallida | reverse complement strand
TCGGCAGGGCGTTCTTCAGTACCCTTCTCAACCTTCGAGGCGATTTCGGCCTTCTTAGATGCTTCTCCGGACGACATTTTTATGTTGAAAAGCAGAAGTGTTCATTCCTGTCAGATTTCTGCTATATTTATAGACAGAAATTCTTCAAATAATGAAACGACGGTTCATCCGTTCATTTATTACATTCATCTGACGGTTCATCCGTTCATTAACTTCCGACGGTTCATCCGTTCATTTATCACATTCACCTGACGGTTCATCCGTTCATTTATTTACACTCATCCGACGATTCGTCCGCTCGTCAATATCTGACGGTTCATCTGTTCATCTATTGTGACGGTTAACCCGTTCATTTATTATCATTTGACGGTTAATTCGTTCATTTCAACATCATTTGACGATTTACTCGTTCTTTCATTGTTATCTGACGGTATTCCCGTTCACTCATTTTTTTCATATACATTAACGATTCATCATCGTTCATCTTCTACATCAGCAGCTTGTCGTTTTCGATTAAGTTGTCAATAAATATCTATCTATTATTTATATCTGAATAAGATATGCAATAAATAATGGAATCACAACAAAATGTCTTTTATTTAATCAGAATATAAGACAGTACAAAAATGCTTCCACAGCAACAAAAACAAAGATACAAAAGAGTTTCAATCAGGAAGGAGGAACAATCAAATTATTGATCTGTTGCTTCAAGGTCTGCAACTCTTCTTCATAACTAGTTGTTAATCTCATTCTTGCTTCTTCCATCCCTTTTTCTTCATCAAAAACAGGCATATCTATGGTCCTGCGGGTAATTTCAGCACTATGAGTCTCTTCATACTCATTTTTCTCCTGAATTAGGGCATTGAGTTGTTCAATCATAAGTCGTTGATTGGCAGTTTCTTCTTCAAATTCCTTCTGAAGGCGAATAATTTCCGCTTTCAATCCAGTAAGCCTCTGTCCTTTGTTCTCAGCTGCCAAAGTAACTGATTCTATCTTTGAGTTGAATTCAGCGGACTTTGCAGAATGAGCTTCTAAAAGGTTCTGAAGGTTTATCTTTTCAATATCAGCTTCTTGGGCTAGTCGTTCATATTCGGCTTGCACCAGAGAATCTATATTCTTCTTCTTGAGCTCTTTATATTTCTTGATGGATACTTCCAACTCATCCAATATATGTTCAAGAAGAATGGCTTGAGCCTCATCTCCTTGATCCCTTATGGCTCTTATTAAAAAAGAAGTTGGCTTCCTAACCATAATAAAGTCAGCTCCTTCCTTCCCTATCATCTTATGGGCAAGAGATCCCAACGATTCAAAAAAGCACTTGGTAAATGATTGTACAACTTGCTGATTGATGGCTATAGTTCCAGGAGTCGAAGCTACCCCTGTTGAGGATGGGGTAGTCGGTTGCTCAATCCTTTGCTGCTGAATGATAGGCTCTTTAAACAAAGGAGCCAGAGTGGAACTAGCTGCTCCTCCTGTTTGTTCTTCTGCAAAAAGTAAAATTATTATTTTACTAATTTGCCAATAAACAAAAAGATTAAATTAAAAAGCAGTCTTACCTTGATTGGATCTAACAACAACGGCATTTCCTGCTGGAATAGACTCCCGTTGAACGGAAGTAGCTTCAATTGCGACAGCTTGGCTGCTGCCCGCTTCAGAGCCGCAAGATAAGTGATGGCTACTACTAACAACTACCGTTGGAATAGGCACCATAGCCAGGTCCCTCGGAGGTGTTGGTAGAGTATCAAGACCTGCAAGAACTACAAATGAAGATATTAGATATCAATCTATTTTAAAGAAAGAAGATTGTTAAATCTCATTTTATACCTTGGGGTTCGGTAGCGGGACTCTCTTGCTGAACATCTTCACCAGCCACTTCTTCAGGGGATACTTCTATCTCGACGTCTTCATCAGGGTTAGCAACCTTTTCTACTAACGCCTCTACTTCAATATCCTTTTTAGGATCCGAAGCATCGTCGGCGGTTTCAAGAGATATGTGTTCTTCGTTGTCCCCTTCAGGATTCTGTATATACTTATCAACATTTCCAGACGAAGAGCTTTCTTCATCCTTATCTTCTTCTTCTTCTTAGGCTGCATTCCCACTGTCAGTTGCGGTTAGATCCTCCTACAGGCTATAACAATCTTCTAAAGCTTCGATCATTTCACGCTCTTCTTCTTCACGAAGAGTCTTTGGGGTAGGAGGAAGCTGAGTCGTCTCCGCGACAGGTGAAAGGGATTGTGTAATATTTAGCTCCTCTTCAATGATGTTTTCCCTGAGTATTTCAACTTCAGTTCTGGGGTCAAGATCTCCCCTTTGTTCAGTCTCTTCAAGGATTTTATTCCCTGATTCAGAAATAGGGGTGCGAGATGGCATTATAAATCCTGCTGCAGCATCTACTGAAGTTAGGAGTTGTTTGGAAGAAGAGGCTTCTAAATTCCTTCTGGTGACCAACTTCTTCTTCTTTCTGTGTAGAGGTCTGTCGGGACTCTCTACATTTATTGGTACTGTTTGTTTCTGTACAGAAGTTGGTGTAGTAGCAACTTCCTGACTTGTCTCGGCTAGCTGCCGAGATTGGGATCTTGTAGTCACTTTATCAGAAGAATGCTCCAAGACCAATTTCTTCTTTGCTGCAGGAGCAGGAGGCTCCTCTCTTCTTCTTTTCTTGGCAGGAGACTTTCCCACTCTTAGAGAGATCTGCATTGCTGCGTTTACCTCTTGTTGGAACATCATTTCTCTTGAAGTTTCTAGGGGTTCATCCGCCGGCTCGTTTGCCTCATCATTGGCAGGGATTGATAAAGCTATCCTCCCTTTCCTCAATCTTATCGCAGAAGCAAAACTATCGGCGAGATTAAAGTTCTCGGCAAAAGTATTTGCAGATGTGTAAAATACCGAGTATGTAAAGAGCATCCGAGGCCCTTGAGGAGTGCTCTTTGGTGGCATCGAGAAGGTAGCCTTTGTGTCACGGGCATTGTAGTAGGCCCAAGCTCGGGCCCCGTCAATCAAGAAACCCTTGCCCTGAAGGCAGGTGATTGCGTTCCCTACGTGGAACTGATCATACCCAAATTGTCTAGCAAAACGGCTAGGGAGGTATGGTTCCAAAAAGCATTCTTCTTCAAAGCGGTATACTAAATGAGATGGTCGAATTGTCTTCAACCATTCAAAGGCCACACGGTTTAAGGGCTGCAGTTTTGAATCTACCATGTTGAGTGGCATCTGGTCATGACCGGCCGGAAGAGGGGCGCAACAGAAGTTCCATCCTCTGTTCAAATTTAAAACAAATCTGCACTCACTCAGAGAGGTGTACTTCCATTTACCCTGAGAATATCTGCGCAAGAAGCTGCCATCTACTGGTCCCATACCAGGGTCCATTAAAGTTGGATAGTGGAGGAGTAACCATCCAAAGAGATAAGTGTACGGCAGTTCGAGACGGGGGAATTCTTTCTCTCCCTTTGCCTTCAGCATCGAGTCAACATACAAGCGAAGACTCGCATTCAATCTGCAAGTCATTGCCGATAACAAGTCAACCTTATAACCGAAGACTAGCTTGACGGCAGCAAAAAGTACACCGCGATGAAAACGGTCCACTGCACTAGATCCCGGGACCACGAATCGTCTGAGCCAGTGTGTCAGAAATCCTGCTAACTGGGCTTCTTTGGACATGGGTCTGTAACCCATTCTCAAAAAACTCTCCAAAATGTCACCTTTCTTTAAAGGTGGACATTGATAATCATCCTTCATTTCCTTATCATAATGTTTACTTTCTTCCATCATCTTCATGACTTCTGTGTTAATTAAGGGTTTAAAAAAATGAGGGTAACATTTGTCATTTTCCTTGGTTTTCTTCTCTTCAATATGATTTAAGAACAAATATGGCAACCACTTCGAAGAATAGCAAGTGTTGGCCGTAGCACTCTTATAGTACAAAGAGCAAATTTTGTAATGGCATAGCAGTTCTTCAAACACTGCTACCATTTCTGCATTTTCTTTTCTGAGTTTCTCCAACTCGTCATTTGTGGGAACAAACTCCTCATATGGAGCATCCGCCATGGGCAAGTATGAGATGTACTTCATCTCGTGAAGTGCAAACCCCATCTCTCCTCCCGGGGTCATGAAGGTTCCTGTCCTGTAATTGTATCGCTCAGCCAAGGCCAAAAACATATGAGGGTTAGGAGCAAAGCCGTATACCGTGGCATGCAGTGCTTGAAACAGGTTAATTTGTTGAAGTTTGTCTTGGAAGGTTGTCAGAACCCAATTTGCAATGCAATTCCATCGTTTGTAATCTGGATTCACTAATCCAGTCATTCTGATATCCTGTTCAGGGTATCTTCCTTCTACCTTCGCAAATTCATTTGCGAATATAGGGGTTCTGACGGGCATCAGCATAGAGGAGTTTTTCGGTGGAATGCAGCTGGGTCTCAAACCTCTCAACATAACACTGTATCTGTCAGAAGAGCTGTAAAACATATCCTTCCCGTTAACCTTCTTTACAAAGATCTTCCCTGCACGAGCATCCTGGAGAAGGGTGATGTTCCAATCCATTTTCCTTGGGTAGCTCGTATGAGCGTACCTTGACAAAGGAAGGCATCGAGCAATGTTAGGAATGAAGAATGATCTGTCTTCCCGGTGGACTATCATCTCCTCCATCATTAGCCTAGGCTGGGAGACTTTTTCAAAGGCGTCACCAAACAAGAATAAGGGTTTCTTGTGGATAACAGCATCTGCTGATTCCAGAGGCTGTCCATTCATCAGACACATTAAAGTTTCGTTGTCCTGAGAAATCAATATTGCTTGACGAGAAGTCGGCAGATCGTACTGAGGATAATGGACGTGAGACAAATCTTCTTTATATTCAGATTCAGACAAAGTTCCCACAAAATGTTCATAGTTTGGATCTTCATTGGTTTCAACTGCATCAAAAAAAACAGATGAAGATCAGTACAAGTCAAAAACTCTATTTTTTAGACAAGCAAAACAGAAGAGTACACAATCCTCAGATTGCGCTAACATGGATTGCGCAACATTAGTTTGCGCATCATAATAGGGTGCGCAAACCAATCGATTGCGCTGACATTCAGCGCAAATCAATCGATTGCGCTGACTTTCTGTCAGCACAATTCGATAGATTGTGCAGGATTACAGTCTTCATAAAAATGAAGACTGACTGTTTATGCAACCAAAAACCCTAAAAAGGGTGGCGCAAGTTGAACTCATCTCTAAAAAGAAATGAGTTTCGAAGATCGAAGGAAGTCAAAACACCCTAAAAAGGGGTTTCGATCGGTTTTACTACCTATCAGAGCAGGGTGCACAGACTCATGTCGAGATGCTCGCCGAGCAACTCTGTCAGAGGATTCGGCCGGAGCTTTTCCCTTCGCAGCGGCGACGGCAACATTAGATCGTCGGGGCGCCATGGAAGTCGTCGGAGAAAGAAGACAGAAAGGGTTCGGGGATTTTTCTCTCAAAAGCACGAAGGAGGCAAAGTAAAAAAATGAAATGAAGAAGTGGGCTATTTATAGCCTTTGAAATACGAAACGGCTGCCTTGGATTGCGCCTAAAATTTGGGGGCACTTCACTTTGCGCAGACAGCTCATCATCATGCGCAACTTGATTCAAAATTCAAAAAATTCAAAGTATTTCGAAACATTGAATCAAATCAACTTTCGAAAACTTTGAAGGGGGTCTTGTAGGTCCTAAAAAAAATCAAGTTGCATCAATCAACAAAGTCAAGAGATCAAGAAACCCATCATTTAGATGAATTGCGCAGACAATAGATTGCGCAGCAAACCGATTGCGCATGTTCCCAACTGCGCAAGCTGACGTGGCAGAAGTCATCATTACCAAATCAAATCAAATCTTTTCTGACAACTGACAGCACGAATAATAAGGAGTCTGTTCGTTTCCTGTGTCGCACAGTGCTCGAGGGCGGCTGACAGCTGGCAGCGCAAACCAATCCTGCGCAGTTTGAGTCTGCGCAAACCATGTATGCGCAATTCAACTCTGCGCACTCCATCGATATAATTGATAAGTTACACGTGGCATTCATGCTATCGATTGCTCATTACGTGGCAACTATTTATGCACGATCATGCGCATTTCTATCAAATGATGCCATGTGTCCATGATAGTTGGCCCACGATCCAGTAACTGACTGCGCAAATCAATGTTGCGCAAACCAATGCTGCGCAAATCATCCTGCGCAGTCCAAAATAACTGAAAGTTAGTTATTTTCAGAACTCTATAAATAGAGTTTCAAGTCTTCATTTCAAGGGAGATCAAGATCAGAGATCAGAAATCAGAGAGTTCAGGAGTTCTTGCCAAAGTGCTGCTGCATTCTTCCGAGACTTTTGTCTTCAACTTCAGAGGCTTTTGCCTTCAGTTTCCAGAGTTATTTTCAACTTCAAAGGCTTCGTCTTCACAGTTCACATCGTCCAAGGGATAAAGCAATCGTCATCAAGATTGGATTCCTATAGTTGTAATTTTCCTAGAATTCTTGTAATCTTTATTACAGTTTGTATCAATAAAGTTCTATACTTTTGTTTTTGCAAACAATTGTGAGCCTTGGTTGTGTTGTTGTAGGTCCCTTGGACGACGTGATTGAGACAGGCGGGACCGGAGCACTATTTGCACATTGCGGGATTGAAGGCAAGTATACCTTGCCTTGTATTTACTGCTTTACATATACATCATTATACTCTTGTAGTGTAGATCTGATTAGTAGAGTCCGGGATTACCCCGGGCATAGTCGATGTTGGCGTCGACACTAGGACAACCTACTTGGCCTAGTTATAGACGACGTACCCTTGGATTGTGGAGTTGTTGTCACAACTCCCTTGACCATGACACATGTTACGACACGGCACTGAGTGAGATCAGATCATGGCACGCGCTGTCGCTCTCGACTGGCCATCAGTGCGAGTGGCTCGTGTGACGGCACATATAGGATAGTGATGGTCATAGATAGCTGACTCTTCATAGAGAATAGATGTTGGGTCGTGGATGCGACTTATACATCACGGGACGGGGAAAGACAACCAGTAGGCGTATGGGACAGACAGTTACATTATTTTATGTTAGCCTCAGGAATGGCCGTTGTTGGCATGGGCCCTTACTAGTAGGTACATCTTCGGCAGCAGCCACTAGCTGCACGCTAGGTTCGGTCGGGAGGACGCTAGTATTGAGCTAATCGGCTCATGATCCGACGCTCGGCCCGTGTTCCGACGCAAGTCCTTCGGCTCGTGATCCGACGTCGGCCTGTGCTTCGACGACATTATTTTCACCTACCCATACGTTCCAAAGTTGTTTTTGTATGCATTCACTTAGACTGGTTAGCGTTTCCCCTTATGTTAGATCAGTATTTACTTTATGGCATGTCCCTATTTGTATCTTGCTATGTCCCCTGAGGACCTGGTTCTTTTTCAGATCCCGACGAGCACACATACTCGATGATATACGATGCCGGAGCTGAGGCGGGAGACTTTGGCGAGGATTACGAGGTCTACCCCGAGGAGTTCCCTTGACCTCGGTATGCTGCTACTTGGGCTGAGAGTTTCATATCTAGTTAGCTGATACTCTTAGCTAGTTATCTTCCATTCATGTACTTTCATTTTGATGTACCGTGGGATTGTTTCCACCAGACCTGTATTTCCTTTCAGTTGTATTTGGATATTCAGACTACTCTGCGTTTATATTCAGCACTTTCTTTCTATGTCATTTGTGGATGAGATTTAGATATTTTCTGTGTTTGGTTAGTTACTTTTACAGCGTAGTACGCCTAAGTGAGTCCATTAAATTGGATAGCTCACTCTAGGTCGTATCAGCTGGCCAGGTTAGGCCCTAATCCCATACATTTGGGAGTGGGGCGTGACATGGTTTTAGTGGTGGCCCACGCAGGTCTCTGTTCATCGCTTAGGGTAAAACCGACGCGAGCCTGCAATTAGAACTATGAAATATAGGATCTCATCCATAATTTGATTATTGCCTTGACTTCTGCTTCTTAAATCTTAAGATTGAAATTTAGCATCCTGCTTGTTTTCTGCACCTACCTTATGGAAGTTTTGTCTCTTTCAGAGAGATGCATTTGCATGGTGGATGCACGACTTATGGCGTTGCCCAGGCATCCGACACCTCGCCCAGCGATGATAGGACTCCAGATCCTACGGACACCCAGACATCCAGACGAGTTCAGGCCGTCCCGATGACTCCATCCATCCATGCGAGGTTCGTAACACAGCCGGCACCCCTGCACCAGGAGGGCCAGATATCTCAGACGCCGATGCGTCATGAGGAGAACCCATTGCCGCCACCACCTTCTTTTTCTTCCCAGATGCTGCAGGGAGCGTACCAGCAGCAAGTGCCCTATGCACCCCATCCTCCCCAGATGTCGCAGGGAGCGTACCAGCAGCAGGTGCCCTATGCACCCCATCCTCTCCAGATGCCGCAGGGAGCGTACCAGCAGCAGGTACCCTATGCACCCCATCCTCCCCAGATGCCACAGGGAGCATACCCGCAGCAGATGCCGTATGCACCTATCCCGCCACAGACGCCACAGACGGAGGGACAGCCCCAGATGTTCCAGTTCTTCCAGATGATGATGCATCAGCAGTGGCAGCAGACGGAGGCCATGAGGCAGACTCTGATGACTGCCTTGGAGAGGATGACGACACCAGCACCGGTGCCACCACCAGCTCCAGCACCTGTCCAGCAGGTGGGCACCGTTTGGAGGTATTGTCAGATGAACCCGAAGTCCTTCAAGGGGAACGAGAGCCCGGAGGAGATATCAGACTGGATAGCCAGCACACAGAAGAACTTGGAGGCTTCGCAGCTACCTGCTGACTTATGGATGACTGCCGTAAGGACTCAGATGGAGGGGAATGCCCATCATTGGTGGGAATCGAAGGAGTGTGAAGTCGGCAAGAACAAGACTTGGGAGCAGTTTCTGGAGTACTTTGAGGCAAAGTACTTTCCAGCTACCGTTCGAGATGCTCTCTACGATCAGTTCCTCCACCTCAAGCAGGGGAACATGACAGTAGACGAGTATGATGCAGAGTTCAGTCGTCTCAGCCGGTTCGGCACACTACTGCTACCAGACGAGAGGGAGAAGGCCCGGAGGTTCCATCATGGCCTGACGAAGGAGCTTCAGAGGTATACAAGCGCACAGTCGAGGACTACCTACGAGGAGGTGCTAGCCGAGGCTAGAGTCCAGGAAGCTATCAACCGGGATCCGTTGAGCGCGAGGCACCCTACTCAGACAGCTGCACCAGCCAGAGTTCAGACTGGAGGCCCGACCAGACGCCCGGGGACCCACCATCAGCAGCAGAGAGCCGCACCGTACCAGCAGAGGGAGCTTCCGACTTGTCACCACTGTGGCAAGAGGGGACACTTTCAGAGGGAGTGCAGAAAGAGGCTCAACCAGTACCTGAGGTGCGGATCGGGACAGCATCAGTCCATGGATTGCCCACAACGCAATGACAAAGCTCAGTAGTTGGCCCCCAGGCCAGCTCCTCCAGGACCCAGGCCACCAGCACAGGCGACTGCAGTCCAGCGAGCACCAAGATATCAGCGGGGACCACTGCCCCCACAGGAGACGCAGTACCGTCAACAGAGGCTCAGAGGAGAGGGCAGATCTTTGCTATGGCACCAGAGCAAGAGGAGCCAGAGGGAGTGGCGATCATAGGTACTATCTTAGTTGCATCCTTGCCTGCTGTTGCACTGTTCGATTCCGGAGCCACTATGTCTTTCATATCTAGTAGTTTCGTTGCTATGCACAAAGTAGCCACCTTGCCCTTATCCAAGAGTTGGAGGATTCTTACGGGTGGAGGGATCGTCCCAATCACTAGCACGTGTAGGACGTGCTCTGTGGTTGTATGTGGGAGGGAGATGAGAGCTCAATTTTTGGTATTTCCTATGCCAAACTTCGACGTTGTTTTGGGGATGGACTGGTTAAGCCAGTATCATGCCGTCTTGGAGTGCCGGAGGGGGAGCGTCATCTTCAGACCACCAGATCGTCCCGAGTTCGAGTTCATGAGTGGGACCGTAGAGCGAGGAGTAGGCCGGCCTGTCGGTGTCTATATGGCGATGGAGGCAGCACCACCGGCGATTATTACAGAGTTTATAGATGTCTTCCCAGAGGAGCTGCCAGGTCTTTCACCTGACAGACAAGTAGAGTGTTCCATCGAGCTAGTACCAGGAGCAGCACCGGTCTCTTCTAATGTGTACCGGTTGGCGAAGAAGGAGCTAGATGAGCTGAAGCTTCAGCTGAAAGAGTTGCAGACTATAGGATTCATCCGACCGAGTGATTCAGCTTGGGGAGCCCCAGTTTTGTTTGTGCCAAAGAAGGATGGGACTGTCCGAATGTGCATTGATTACAGAGCCCTGAATGTACTGACCATCAAGAACAAGTACCCCTTGCCTCGGATCAACGACCTATTTGATCAGTTGACTGGAGCCAGAGTGTTTTCGAAGATCGACTTGATATCTGGGTACCATCAAGTGAAGGTGCGGAAGGAGGACATTCTGAAGACAGCCTTCAGGACTCGTTATGGTAACTACGAGTTCCTGGTGATGCCTTTTGGTTTGACCAATGCGCCTGCTGTGTTCATAAATCTGATGAACAGAGTGTTTCACCAATATTTGGATCAGTTCGTGGTTGTCTTCATCGATGATATATTGGTGTACTCGAAGAGCCACAAGGAGCATGAGAGGCATTTGCGGATTGTGTTGGAGACGTTGAGGAGCGAGAGACTCTATGCCAAGCTGAGCAAGTGCGAGTTCTTTCTAGACAGCGTCTCTTTTCTCGGACACGTCATCTCAGGAGAGGGTATATCTGTGGACCCAGCGAAGATCTCGTCCGTAGAGACATGGCCGACCCCTACCAATGTCTCGGAGGTGAGAAGTTTTCTTGGGCTTGCCGGGTATTACCGGAGGTTCGTAGAGAACTTTGCGAGGATCGCTGAGCCGATGACCCTTTTGACCCGGAAGGAGCAGGAGTTCATATGGACGGAGGAGTGCCAGGTGGCGTTTAATGAGCTGAAGAAGCGCCTTACCACAGCACCTATTCTGACTATTCCATCCGGACCAGGAGGGTTTGTGATCTACAGCGACGCGTCCGGAAAGGGATTGGGATGCGTTTTGATGCAACACGGGAAGGTTGTAGCATATGCTTCGAGGCAGCTGAAGGTTCATGAGAAGAATTATCCAACCCATGACTTGGAGCTTGCCGCGGTTATCTTTGCCCTGAAGCTTTGGAGACACTACTTGTATGGTGAGAGGGTAGAGATATTCACGGACCATAAGAGCTTAAAGTACGTCTACACTCAGAAGGAGCTGAATCTGAGACAGAGACGGTGGTTGGAGCTAATGAAAGACTTTGAGATCGAGCTACAGTACCATCCAGGGAAGGCGAACGTCGTAGCAGATGCTTTGAGCAGGAGGCCTATGGCGTACATGTTGACGACTCAGCCCCATCTTCTAGAGGAGCTACGAGAGTTGGGGATCGAAGTGGTACTACCAGGAGCAGAGGGCCAGTTGGCTAGCCTACATGTGTAGTCTTCATTGGTAGAGAGGATCAGAGCCGTACTGCCGACAGATGCCAGATTCCAGCGACTTTGACAGCGGACAGAAGCCGGTATGCAGACCGGATTACACATTCATGAGGATGGGACTCTGAGGTGTGGAGATCGCCTCTATGTTTCCAATGGAGAGCTTCGTCAGGAGCTAATAATGGAGGCGCACAGTTCAGCATATTCCATTCACCCAGAAGGTACGAAGATGTACAGGGACCTGAGGCAGCATTATTGGTGGCATGGAATGAAGCGAGAGATAGCTCGCTTTGTAGCCAGGTGCTTGGTGTGTCAGCAAGTCAAGGCTGAGCACCAGAGGTCCGCAGGACTGCTCCAACCACTTCCTATACCGGAGTGGAAATGGAAGCACATCACGATGGACTTCATTACAGGGTTGCCGAGGAGCCCGAGTGGACGTGATGCAGTTTGGGTGGTAGTGGACAGACTCACCAAGTCAGCTCACTTCCTACCCTTCAGAGTGGGACAGTCTACAGAACCTAGCAGATATGTATATGAGGCAGATTGTGCGACTTCATGGAGTACCGGTTAGTATAGTATCTGACCGAGATTCGAGATTCACATCGCACTTCTGGCGGAGCCTACAGGAGAGCCTTGGTACTCGACTAAAGTTTAGTACGTCGTACCATCCGCAGACAGATGGCCAGTCCGAGCGCACCATTCAGACGCTGGAGGACATGTTGAGGGCGTGCATTCTAGATTTCAGGGGATCATGGGAGGACTACTTGCACCTGGTGGAGTTCTTATATAACAACAGCTATCAGGCCAGTATCCAGATGGCCCCTTTCGAAGCATTGTATGGCAGAAAGTGTCGTTCCCCAGTTTGTTGGAGTGAGGTGGGCGAGAGACAGATACTCGGACCAGAGTTGGTGGTTCGTACAGTAGAGAAGGTGAAGCAGATCTAGGGGCACTTGAGAGCAGCTCAAGACAGGCAGAAGCACTGGGCTGACACACACCGGCGACCCCTGGAGTTCAGGGAGGGAGACCATGTCTTCCTGAGGATCTCACCCACCAGAGGTACCATCAGGTTTGGAGGAAGAGGGAAGCTGAGTCCAAGGTACATTGGATCCTTTGATGTGCTGGAGCGGATTGGAGAGGTTGCCTACCAGTTAGCATTACCGCAGTCGTTGGAGGGTGTTTATGATGTGTTCCACGTATCTCAGCTGAGGAGGTATGTGCCAGATCCTAGCCACGTCCTAGACCATTCAGAGATCACTGTCGGGCCGAAATTATCTTATGAGGAGCAGCCAGTGGAGATCTTGGACCGGAGAGAAAAGGTTCTGCGGGGTCAGACCATCCCGCTAGTTCGTGTCGCTTGGAGGCATCATGCACCAGGCGAATCGACTTGGGAGCGCGAGGATGCAATACGCGAGCATTTTTGCCATCTCTTTATGGGGCTAGGTATGCGTGTATTTATGTTCAGTTATTTCTGTAGGAACGAAATAGTAAAGCGTAATACTCTAGAGGGGAGGGTGAATAGAGTTGGCAGCGGAATAATGCTAAATAAAAATGTTAGCAGCACAATCACAGAATATTAATCACAACTGAAATAATGTAAAGGCAAAGTTAAGAGAGCAAACGCAAAGACAGCAATGTATACTGGTATCCCTCTGTTGAGGATTAATCCAGTCGGTAGAACTCTTGCTACCAGTTGAATCCACTATTAGAAAAACCGCAAGTTTTCTTACGAAGTCCTTGCAACTTCTACAACGCGAGCTTTGATACGAAGAACTCGTCCAACTTCAAATGTGAAGAGGTATTCTTCAATCAAGCCTTCTGATTACAATCTCTCATAAACTTCTAGACCGTACCGCACTGGCAAATTGACTAGAGGATTGTAACTGGCTTGGGATCTGAAATTGTAAGCTCTAGAAAACTCTTTGGAAGACTGAAAGCTTTAGATAGAGAGAAGATTGAAAGTGAATGAGTGAATTGAAATGATCGAAATCCTTCTCTATTTATAGGAATTCCAAAGGGAGAACTCTGTCAGAATTCGGGCAGAATTCGGGCAGAACTCGATGAGCAAATCTCGGTCAAATCCGCAACTGCAGGAGGACCAAGTTCCAGAGAATTCAAAAATCAAACGGCCACCAACCGAACTCTGGCCGAACTCTGGCCGAACTCTGGCCGAGTTCTGTCAGGGTTAGGTTAGGGTTTTTAAAAAAAAATGTTTTGGTGATTTTTGAAAACCTTTTTGAAAACCTTTTTGAAAACATTTTGATAGGTCATTTTGTAAAAACATTTTGAACTATTTGGGGATAGCCTATTTGCCAGTACGACTCGGTGTACAACATATTCCTAGACTCAAATAAAATGAATATTACATTGCATAGGAAATACAGACTCGAGTAGGCAAACAGATCTTCAGTCTTGAACGGAGTGGATAGCCAATCTTGCTTATGTCCAAGAAACCAAGATGTCCCAACTAGCTTTGTATATCCAGACAGAGTTTTATCAATTATTAAAATCAGGTTGACCATATGACCAATGGGCCAACAATCTCCTCCATTTTGATAATTGACAAACTATGAATGATATAACATTAAGCTTGTTCAAAAAGAATCAAAACGAAAAATTGTTCATGTTCTGTATTTAACTCAAAAAAAATGTTAGATCTTTAATTTTCTCCCCCTTTGTCACTTAGCAAAATAATTGCACAAGAGAAGGCTCCCCCGCATTTAATGCAGTAGGCTCCCCCGCAATTAATGCATAAGGAACAAGTAGTGAGAAAACATAATAAATAAAACATAAAGAATGAATGTATATCATCACAGGCATGTAAAGTTTCTACAAAGTATCATCACATGCATGCTATTGTTACAAAAACATAAAAGAAATCTCAGACATGCTATTTCATAGGCAGTTTGTAATGAAGAAGCAGTATAAAGAGATAGTGCTACAACAAAGTGCTGAAAGAAACTGAAATAGCATAAATGAGACACCATAAGCATGGCCATGAAGATAAAAGTACTGAAAGCATACTACAAAGTGCTGATAAATATCAAAAGTACTAAAAAAAATACTGATAAAAAGATAAAAACTTGGAATGTAGGAGCATTTCCAAGTATACAATAAAATGTCACTAAATAATCAAATCACATCTCCTCATCACTATCTTCGTCATCATCATCAGCAGTTCGGCCAGCATGACCGGAAGGACCATCACCAGAGGTACCAGCGCCAGAAGGATGAATAGGGGCGCCAGCATAGAACTCACCAACGTAGTCACGAGGTGCACGATACCAGTCATAGGCGTTACTTGGCTGGAAGTAGGCATGGACAGCCTCATCCTCACAGCGGTAACCCGAGAAAGCTGGATCTCGAGGGATGGATGCAGCAGAGTGACCAGTCTGGGCAAAACGCAGATCGGCCAAGGAGTTTGCCATCGTCTGGTAACGGGTGATATCGCGGAACTCACGCTCGCAAGCCATGTCCGTCAACGAGACGTGCAAAGCAGATAAGTGCTGATGTATGCCCTCAAATGTCATGGCATACTGATGAAATAGTGGAGGAGGTGCAGTAGGAGGAGCAGTAGGTGGAGCTGAAGCAGTCCGGCTGCGACGAGATAGCTGAAGCAACTTGGGCTCAGAGTCCTGAGTACAAGTCGATAGATCGATATCAAATCGCTGAAAGATACGAGGGAGAATCATCGCGTAAGAGAGATTTCGATCTCTAGCACGACATCGTCCCATCATCTGAATGATCGTCTTAGGGGTGGAGAAAGGAATCCCCTTAAGAATATGGTACATGGCGGACAGCTCAAGTGAGGTCACATCATCTTTGGAAGTGGATTTGGGAAGGATAGTAGAGTAGATGATACGGTGCAGTTCGTAGTTGAACAAGTTCAGGTTGTTAGCCTTGAACTTTCCAGAGCGTAATCTGTCAGGAGCACAAAGTTCCGCTTTGAAACTAGTGAGTGTCGTGCCTTCAGGAAACTCGAATTCCGTGATATCTACTAGCGGTTCACCTTCATTGGGAATACCAAGAATCTCCGCTAGGAGGACATCATCGAACTCGATGTCGATGCCTCCAACACGTGTGCTCACAACAAAAGTGTTAACTACGAGATTGCAGTAGAATAAACGAATGGCATTAGTAGCTATTGGGAAGCTCAGTTTAACAAATAGGTGTAACCCTAATGCCTCAAAGAAGTGACGGTGATCGGAAAATACCGTCCATTTGATCGGAGCGCTGCCGCATATGGATCGGGTGGAAAAGTTACCGTACCATAATAGGGCTTGATCGAGGGTTTAGAAGAAAAACCCATCGAAAGCACCGTCGCTCGTTTGGATCGGCGAAAACAGTGAATCCGTGTGAGGATTCGAAGACGACCCTTCCTCACTAGGAGTGGTCTTTTTCCTCTTAGATGGATTAAATCTAGGTGCCATTGGAATAAAAAGCACTAATTGAAAGGTGGAGAGAGAGGGGGTTATACCTCACGAAAATTGGATATGTTGTAGAGAATGTCGATCTCCGCACGATTCCAAATTTTGGAGAGATTTCACCAAGTAGATTGGAAGAAAAGGATTGGTGAAAAGCTAGGGTTTGAAGATTCGGGTCGGCTGCTGCTGCTGTTTAAATTAGTTTGGAAGCAATGAAAGAGAAGAAGCTCTCGGGTTCTGGATATATACACAGATACCCTCAACCGAACTCGGGCCGAATTCGGTCAGAGCTCTGGCCGAATTCGCCCAGGGTTCTTCAAAGTTGATTTTTGCCACTTCTTTTTCATTGTCTCATTTCAAATATTTAATTCAAAGATTAGTTATTTTAGCCTTCAAATAACATAATTAATAATATTTTATGAATTAAATGTCGTTACACAGCGACTGTCTCAGATTAGCTGTAGGAGTACTGTCCCAGCTGGCGGAGGTTCACCGGGGAACTCTTAAATACCGCTTCGCTTCAACCGTAGTTGTGGTGACAGACAGACTCTTTATTGGCTTATCTCTAACACAGTTTTTGCGTATTGAGATATAATCATAAAACATAATCAATTAATATTATTGACGTCCAAAATTCCTAATTTTTGACGTAAATAATTGAAACGATCTTCCGCTAGAGGTTTAGTGAAGATGTCAGCTAATTGATTTTCAGTATCTATGTATACAAGGTTTATATCTCCATTTTGATGATGATCTCTAAGAAAATGATGTCGAATCTCGATATATTTAGTACGAGAGTGACATACTGGATTCTTAGTCAAATTAATAGTGCTCGTGTTATCACAAAAAATGGGAATATATGTGTAAAATAAATCATAGTCTTCTAAGGTTTGTTTCATCCACAAAATCTGAGCGCAACAACGTCCTGCGGCGATGTACTCAGCCTCTGTTATTGATAGGGCTACAGAATTTTGCTTTTTACTAAACCAAGAGACTAAAGCTTTGCCTAAGAAATGACATGTACCACTTGTACTTTTTCTATCAACTTTGCATCCAGCAAAATCTGCATCCAAATAACCAATAAGGTCAAAGGACTTAGTTTTGGGATACCACAAGCCAATAGAAGAAGTGCCTTTAAGGTATCGGAAGATGCGCTTAACTGCGGACATATGTGATTCCTTTGGGTTAGCTTGAAAACGTGCACACAGGCAAACACTAAACATTATATCTGGACGACTAGCAGTTAGATAAAGTAAACTACCAATCATACCTCGATACTTACGTGTGTCGACTGGCTTGCCTTGTTCATCTGAATCAAGCTTTGTTGAAGTTGCCATCGGAGTGCCAATAGGTTTGACATTGTCCAGATCGAACTTCTTTAGCAAGTCTTTTGTGTACTTGGCTTGATTTATGAATGTTCCATTATCAGTTTGTTTGATTTGCAGTCCGAGAAAGAATTTCAGCTCTCCCATCATGCTCATCTCAAACTCATTCTGCATACACTTAGAAAATTCTTGACAAAGAGATTCATCAGTGGATCCAAATATGATATCATCAACATAGATTTGAATTAAAAGCAGCTTGCCATTAAAAGATTTAATAAAAAGTGTAGTGTCAACCTTTCCTTTTAAAAATCCATTGTCAAGTAGAAAAGAGTTTAGACGATCATACCAAGCACGAGGGGCTTGTTTCAAACCGTATAAGGCTTTCTTCAACTTGAAAACATGGTCAGGATTTTTGAAATCCGTGAAACCCGGAGGTTATGCTACAAAAACTTCTTCTTTTATAAAGCCATTTAGAAAAGCACTCTTGACATCCATTTGAAAAAGTTTGAAATCATGAAAACATGCAAATGCACATAACATGCGAATGGATTCTAATCTCGCAACTGGGGCATAAGTTTCATCGTAGTCGATACCTTCTTCTTGATTGTATCCTTGAGCTACGAGTCGAGCCTTATTATGAGTCACTAAACTATTCTCATTCAGTTTGTTTCGGAATACCCAACGGGTGCCAATGACCGGATGATCAACAGGCCTGGGAACAAGTTCCCAAACTTGATTCCGTTCAAATTGGTTTAATTCCTCTAGCATAGCATCTATCCAAAAACTATCACTACATGCTTTATCAATGGTTTTGGGTTCTAGCTGTGAAATAAATGCAACACTAGAAACAATATCTCTACAGGATGTACGAGTACTTACTCTCTTGGTAATATCACCAATTACTAAATCCTTTAGATGATTTGCTGAAAATTTCAACCTTTTTGCTTCATTCTGAAGGTAGCTGGTTCCTGGATCTTCTCTAGGAGGTTCAGCTAGTACAGAGCTTGGTTGAGAATCAGCTGGAGTTGAGCTTCGTACAGATGTATCTTCGTCATTGTCATCAATCGTCATTTGATTTAATTCATTAAAGGTGATATTGATTGACTCTTCGATAATCATGGTACGTTTGTTGAAGACTCTGTATCCTTTGCTCTTGGCCGCATAACCTAAAAATATACCTTCATCGGCCTTTTCATCAAATTTTCCCAAATTGTCTTTTGTATTAAGAATAAAACATTTACAACCAAAAATTTTAAAGTATGAAACTGAAGGAATTCTATCAAACCATAACTCAAATGGAGTCTTCTTCGATTTGGGTCGAATTAGAACTCTATTGAGAACAAAGCAAGATGTATTGACAGCTTCAGCCCAGAAATATTTGGGTAGACTAAACTGGTTTAACATTACTCTGGCTATTTCGGTTAGAGTTCTGTTCTTACGTTCCACAACTCCATTTTTTTGTGGAGTCCTAGGGCAGGAGAACTCATGAATAAAACCGTGTGTGTCACAAAATTGCTCAAAATCAGCATTCTCGAATTCGCCACCATGATCACTTCTTATGCGAGTGATCATGTAACCTTTTTCATTCTGTACTTTCTTGTAAAAGGCGACAAATTCGGATAATGCATCATTCTTGCGTGTCAAGAAATATACCCACGTGTATCTAGAGAAATCATCTACAATTACGAAAGCATAAAGTTTACCTCCGAGGCTAGCAACTCTGCTAGGACTAAATAAGTCCATATGAAGCAATTGTAGAGGTCTAGTAGTACATACTGCGTTTACTGATTTGAAAGTGGATCTGGTAGCTTTGTTCCTTTCACATTGACTAAATACCGAATCCTTCTTGAATGTAATGTCCGGTAAACCGCGTACTAGCTTCTTTGTAGATAATCTTGATATTGTATCCATATTAGCGTGACCGAGTCTCATATGCCACAGATGACTCTCATCACTCTTGGCCTTTAAGCATCTACCTAAAATGTTAGTTTCTTCTAACAAATAGAAAATATATATATTGTCTTCCCTGATACCTTCAAAGATAGTACTACCAGTTGAGCTATCAACTATAGTACATTTGTCTTTGCCAAAGTTGATGCCATAACCATGATCAGCTAGATGACTTATGCTGAGTAGGTTATGTTTCAACTCGGTAACCAGACAGACATCCTTAATTACAGGATAGGGAGACTTACCAACATCACCGATACCAATAATATACCCTTTCAAATTATTACAGAAGGAGACATAGCCTTCCTTCTTTTTCTTCGACAGTGTTGCAAATAGGGTAGCATCACCGGTCATATGCCGTGAGCAACCGCTGTCGAGGATCCATTTGCTTCTAGCATGTGAAGGGTGTTCCACCTACAAAACAGTTTGCAGATGAAACCTTTGGTACCCATTTCTTGTAGGGTCCTGAATTATTAGCTTTAGGTTTCCAAGCATAAACATTTAGATCTACAAGCTTTCTCATTCTACATGCAGATGATATATGACCAATGAGGCCACAATAATAACATTGTGCATGTCGAGTGTTGAAAGCTGAGTGGTGTACATGGTTGGTAGGTTTGGGTTTTCTAGTATAGAAGAAAGCATACCTATTATCTTGTTTGGGCTTGACCTTTTGGGGTAAAGGTTTGATAGGGTTAGGTCTGACAGTGTTTGGCTTGGGAATATTCTGATTTCTCGGTAAGTGACACGTGTTAGGATAGGAAGCAGCAAGCTCAGGCTGTTTTCCTAACCTAATTTCCAACCTTTTGGAAGTGTCATATAACTTAGTATAATCAGAAGTGAGTGATTCCATTCTGATTTGTGCACATTGAAGACTTTTCTTCTCTATAGAAAGTTCTTCCTTGAGTTGGTCAATAATTTTGTCTTTCTCTTCAGATGACTTGGTAGTCTCGTGTAATAAGAGCTTTATTGAAGAAAGCTCACCAGACTCACTAACATTATTTCTAACCTCAGCTAGTAGGTCGGTAAGTCTACCTATTTCACCTTTGTACTCTTTGAGTACCTTTTTAGCGGTCTGATATTTACTATGCAGTTTCCTGTAGTCAAGCATCAGGTCACTAAAGGCATCTCCTAATTGCTCAAAGGTGAAGTCATCATATGTTTCTACAGGTTCAGTAGGTACCTGATCGATTGCCATGAAGCAGATGTTTGCAGCGTCCTCTGAATGTTCATCTTCTGAGTCGCTGGCTTCACTCTCATGCCATATGCTGGTGTTGGCATATCTCCGAGAAGTTGATCTTTTCAGGTTCCCTTTTTCATACCTATTGTTCTTCTTGCTCGATGATGAGTTGGTGGGACAATCCTTCTTCATATGTCCCTTCTTCTTGTAGCCATAGCAGACAACATCTTCTTGGTACCAGTTGTTGCTGTTGTTCTCTTTGACTCTCTTCTCATGTCTCATGAATCTTTTGAACTTCCTTGCTAGGTGAGCTTGATCTTCAGCGTCAGATCCACTGCTGTCTGAGTCATCTTCAGCAGCTTTTCTGTGCTGAGCCTTGAGGGCGATAGTCTTCTCCTTTGGTGCAGCTCTTCAAAATCTTGTAGCTCCAGTTCATGAGTGAGTAGCTTACCCATGAGTACTTCAAGGGACATAGTTGTGAGGTCGTTCCCTTCAATGATTGCAGTAGCCTTTGGAATCCAGTTCTTGGTGAGAGCTCGCAGGAGTTTGCGAATCTTTTCATGGTTACTGTAATCTTTGCCTAGGGAGGACAAAGGATTTACAATATCCAAGAATCTCTCGAACATTTGTGTGACTATTTCGTTGGGCTTCATTTTGAACGCCTCGTACTCTTGAGTAAGTCTGCTGACTTTAGATTCTTTGACTTGAGTCGTGCCTTCATGTGTGACTCCGAGTAGCTTCCATACTTCATTGGCCGTTGTGCAGATAGACACCCTGTTAAATTCTGTTCTGTCTAAAGCACAAAATAGAGCATTAATGGCACGTGCGTCAAGACTGGCCCTTTTCTTTTCTTCCTCTGTATATCTGCTATGGGGTTTTTCAACTAAAACTCCATCAACATTTATACGAGGTGGCTTTTGATAGCCATCAAGAACAATGGACCATAAATCAAAATCAAGAGATTTCAAGAAGAAACTCATCCGTATTTTCCAATATATATAATTTGTACCATCAAACAGTGAGGGTCTGTTTGTGGCCTGGCCTTCACTTGTGAATTTCACAGTTGTCATGTGATGTGCTGTGATCTATATAACAGTTAATTAAAAAGAATAAATAATTGCACTGTTACCTTTGCTTTACCTGTAACACCCGCTCTGATACCAATTGTAGGAACGAAATAGTAAAGCGTAATACTCTAGAGGGGGTGAATAGAGTTGGCAGCGGAATAATGCTAAATAAAAATGTTAGCAGCACAATCACAGAATATTAATCACAACTGAAATAATGTAAAGGCAAAGTTAAGAGAGCAAACGCAAAGACAGCGATATATACTGGTATCCCTCTGTTGAGGACTAATCCAGTCGGTAGAACTCTTGCTACCAGTTGAATCCACTATTGGAAAAATCGCAAGTTTTCTTACGAAGTCCTTGCAACTTCTACAACGCGAGCTTTGATACGAAGAACTCGTCCAACTTCAAATGTGAAGAGGTATTCTTCAATCAAGCCTTCTGATTACAATCTCTCAGAAACTTCTAGACCGTACCGCACTGGCAAATTGACTAGAGGATTGTAACTGGCTTGGGATCTGAAATTGTAAGCTCTAGAAAACTCTTTGGAAGACTGAAAGCTTTAGATAGAGAGAAGATTGAAAGTGAATGAGTGAATTGAAATGATCGAAATCCTTCTCTATTTATAGGAATTCCAAAGGGAGAACTCTGTCAGAATTCGGGCAGAATTCGGGCAGAACTCGATGAGCAAATCTCGATCAAATACGCAACTGTAGGAGGACCAAGTTCCAGAGAATTCAAAAATCAAACGGCCACCAACCGAACTCTGGCCGAACTCTGGCCGAACTCTGGCCGAGTTCTGTCAGGGTTAGGTTAGGGTTTTTAAAAAAAAATGTTTTGGTGATTTTTGAAAACCTTTTTGAAAACTTTTTTGAAAACATTTTGATAGGTCATTTTTTAAAAACATTTTGAACTATTTGGGGATGGCCTATTTGCCAGTACGACTCGGTGTACAACATATTCCTAGACTCAAATAAAATAAAAATTATATTGCATAGGAAATACAGACTCGAGTAGGTAAATAGATCTTCAGTCTTGAACGGAGTGGATAGCCAATCTTGCTTATGTCCAAGAAACCAAGATGTCCCAACTAGCTTTGTATATCCAGACAGAGTTTTATCAATTATTAAAATCAGGTTGACCATATGACCAATGGGCCAACAATTTCTAATTTGCTGCTATAGTATATGTTTAAATTTCGAGGACGAAATTCTCTAAGGTGGATAGGTTGTAAGCTCTCTGAAATTTAATTAGATTTAATTAGAATTAATTAGAGTAATCGTATTTAATTAGGAATTTAATATGATTAATTATGATTTTCTAAGTTATTAATAATTTTCCACTTTTATTTTTGATTATTATTGACACGTTACCGTGACTTTCAAATTAGGAGCACAAGGCTGGTCATTTTCTCCAAACCAATTTGTCATGCGCGATCTACTCGAGACGCTCTACACCCATGACCTTCGTGTCCCACTCAGACACACTCTCTTGTGCTCCATTTTTATCGCACAACTTTTTGAACATTTGACCCAATTTCGATTTATCCTACCGGGTCGCATTTTATTCCAACTTGAATTTGAGACACCATTTTGACCCAAACTTGTCAACCCAAGATATGGACACGGACCATTTAGAGCCTACTACACACATGCCACTTTTGTCCCATCAAATTTAGTCCCCATGTATTATTTATTTAACCATGATTATAAATGACTAATTTAAGCCTTTTTAATTATTATGACTCATTTGGACCCAATTGTGACCCAACCCAATTTAATTAAACCCAACACCCAACACCATGACAACATCCCTCATCATGCCCCCCCACACACAAAACACCCACTACTCCTATAACACCCTAAACACCAAAAAACACACATCACCATCACACCCTCTCATTTCCTTAAATAAATACAACACTCCCATCACCATCACCTATCACTATCACTCTCTCTCTCTTCCCTCACCCCCCACAAAAAGTAGCAGCCAACACACTCTCCCCCCCATTCCTACGTTCTCTCTCCTCTCTCTAACTCTCATCTCTTAATAAAACACACACACAACCATCACCATCACTCTTTTCTCTCTCTCTCTCTCCATACTTTTTTAAACACACATACTCCACCACCATATTCTCCTCTCCCTCACCTTCCCCTACCCGAAAGTAGCAGTCCCCCCTCTCTATTCGGTCCCTCCTCTCTCTCCCCCTCTTCATCATCTCTCTTCCACTCACCCCTACAAAACCGAACACATCACCACCACCCCTCCTTCTTCATCATCAACTCACCACCACCACCACTCACCACCTCCACCACACCCCCTCTACCTCCTTGGCCGACCACCCTAGCCACCATGGCCGGCCACCACCTCCCCTAGGCCGGAAGCACCACCACCCCCTTCACCATCAACAATCCTTCCTCCTTGGTAAACTCCTCTCCCCTCCTTTCTTTAATATTTATGTATGTGTATATACATATATATAAACATATATATATATATATATATATATGTCTATATATATATATATAAATGTGAATATGTAGATGTGTAGTAATTTTTATATTTAAATGTTTGCATTTTGGGAGGAATATGTTGTAAATAATTTTGTGAATGGAATGGTTATGATTCATGTATATATATAAATAGCCTTATATATATATACATATGGTTATTAAAAATAAATGATTTATATTTATAAATACATATAAATATGAATGTGTGAGTAATGGTGGTGTTTTCATGGTTTATTTTATGTATAATGCAATCTAGGAATTTTCATAATTATTATTGAAATGAATCCATGCACATACAATATTGTGTATATATATATATGTATGTATTCTTGTATGTATATACATACATATATAGATATACTCTCACACATATAAGTGTAACAATGTAGTTTCATACACACAAATTATAATGTATATATATATATACCCCCCTTTCAAATATATATGTAAAAATATACACTTTGTTTCATTACGTACATATATATATATATATATATATATATATATATATATATATATATATATATATATATATATATATATATATATATATATATATATATATATATATATATATATATATATATTATATATATATATATATATATATTTTATATATATATAAATATATATATATATATATATTTATAAAATTATATATATATATATATATATATATATATATATATATATATATATATATATATATATATATATATATATATATATTATATATATATATATATATATATATATATATATATATATATATATATATATATATATATATAATATATAATATAAAATATATATAATATATAAAATAATATATATATATATATATATATATATATATATATATATATATATATATATATATATATATATATATATAAAATATATATATATATATATATATATTATATATATATATATATATATATATATATATATATATATATATATATATATATATACGTGTACTCTTAGCCTCATTATGTATATATGTATATATATAAACTCTTTCAACTATATACGTATGTATTTTGTATAAATAAAAATAGATATTTGTCTCTATGTACATATATATGTATATGCTCTATGTACACTCATGTACACACGTATCATTTTAAATATAGGATTTACGTACATAAATATCTATACTTGTATATACACATGCTCTAGGGATACCAGTGAATTATGTAATATAGGATTTGTATTTGTACATTCCTAAGCCTATATATATGTATAAACTTGTCACATGTAGCTTATGGTTGTGCACCCTTGGATAAATATAACTTAATATTTGAATGAGGTATCCCGTACGAATACCGTACTCCTACTTGTGTATGGATAGATGTATGGTCTTGGATGTTCATTGTGAGCCTTGGTTGTGTTGTTGTAGGTCCCTTGGACTGCGTGATTGAGGCAGGCGGGACCGGAGCACTATTTGCACATTGCGGGATTGAAGGCAAGTATACCTTGCCTTGTATTTACTGCTTTACATATACATCATTATACTCTTGTAGTGTAGATCTGATTAGTAGAGTCCGGGATTATCCTGGGCATAGTCGATGTTGGCGTCGACACTAGGACTACCTACTTGGCCTAGTTATAGACGACGTACCCTTGGATTGTGGAGTTGTTGTCACAACTCCCTTGACCATGACACATGTTACGACACGGCACTGAGTGAGATCAGATCATGGCACGCGCTGTCGCTCTCGACTGGCCATCAGTACGAGTGGCTCGTGTGACGGCATATATAGGATAGTGATGGTCATAGATAGCTGACTCTTCATAGAGAATAGATGTTGGGTCGTGGATGCGACTTATACATCACGGGACGGGGAAAGACAACCAGTAGGCGTATGGGACAGACAGTTACATTATTTTATGTTAGCCTCAGGGATGGCCGTTGTTGGCATGGGCCCTTACTAGTAGGTACATCTCCGGCAGCGGCCACTAGCTGCGCGCTAGGTTCGGTCGGGAGGACGCTAGTATTGAGCTAATCGGCTCATGATCCGACGCTCGGCCCGTGTTCCGACGCAAATCCTTCGGCTCGTGATCCAACGTCGGCCTGTACTTCGACGACATTATTTTCACCTACCCATACGTTCCAAAGTTGTTTTTGTATGCATTCACTTAGACTGGTTAGCGTTTCCCTTTATGTTAGATCAGTATTTACTTTATGACATGTCCCTATTTGTATCTTGCTATGTCCCCTGAGGACCTGGTTCTTTTCCAGATCCCGACGAGCATACATACTCGACGATATACGGTACCGGAGCTGAGGCGGGAGACTTTGGCAAGGATTACGAGGTCTACCCCGAGGAGTTCCCTTGATCTCGGTATGCTGCTACTTGGGCTGAGAGTTTCATATCTAGTTAGCTGATACTCTTAGCTAGTTATCTTCCATTCATGTACTTTCATTTTGATGTACCGTAGGATTGTTTCCACCAGACCTGTATTTCCTTTCAGTTGTATTTGGATATTCAGACTACTCTGCGTTTATATTTAGCACTTTCTTTCTATGTCATTTGTGGATGAGATTTAGATATTGCCTGTGTTTGGTTAGTTACTTTTACAGCGTAGTACGCCTAAGTGAGTCCATTAAATTGGGTAGCTCACTCTAGGTCGTATCAGCTGGCCAGGTTAGGCCCTAATCCCATATATTTGGGAGTGGGGCGTGACACGGACTAACTTGATAGTCTTGTTCTTGAGTATCTTCTCTCTTTGGTCCAATATGGATACAGGCCTCTCCTCATACGAAAGGTTGGTACCAACAACCAATTTCGAATGATCCAGGATATGGCCCGGGTCCGGAATATACCGTCGCAGTTAGGATACATGGAACACGTCATGCACCTCACTCTTAGACGGCGGAAGAGTGAGACAATATGACACATCTTCTACTCGTTCCAGGATATCGAACGACCCTATATACCTAGGACTAAGCTTTCCTCGTACGCCGAAATGAATGATGCCACGGTTAGGCGAGATCCTAAGGAATACATGGTCGCCGACAGAAAATTCAAGGGGACGCCGATGAGAATCGGCCCAATGGCGCTGACGATCTTGTGCAACGCAAAGATGATCTCTGACCCTTCTGACCACCTCAACTGTCTGAGTGATCAACTCGGGACCAAGCATCTGCCTTTCTCCAACATCGTCCCATGCTGGTGGGGATCTGCACTTCCTACCATACAGTATCTCGAATGGTGCCATCTGGATACTGGCTTGGAAACTATTGTTGTACGAGAACTCCACCAGGTGCAGGTGATCTTTCTACGAACCATCGAAGTCGAGCGTACAAGATCTTAACATATCCTCAAGAGTCTGGATTATGCGCTTCGACTGACCATCTGTCTGTGGGTGATAAGCTGAGCTGAACTGGAGGTGAGTTCCCAAACTCTCTTGCAGACTACGCCAAAAGTGTGACGTAAATCTTGAATCTTGGTCCGAGGTGATACTGACTGGAACATCGTACTGCCTGACAATCTACCTGAGGTACATCCCTGCTAGCTGAGCAGTCGACTGACCAACTCTGAATGGGAGAAAGTGAGCCACCTTCGTGAGCCGATCAACTATAACCCATATAGCATCTCTACCGGTCGGGGACTTAGGTAATCCGGTCACGAAATCCATGGTTATATGCTCCCACTTCCATTCTGGAATTGGCAAGGGCTGAAGAAGTCCAGCTGGCCTCTGATGTTCAGCCTTGACTTGTTGGTAAACCAAACACCGAGAAACAAACCGAGCTATCTCCCTCTTCATGTCATTCCACTAAAAGTGCTGACGGATATCTCGGTACATCTTCGTGCCACCGGGATGAATCGAATACTGAGAACTGTAAGCTTTGGTCATGACTTCCTGTCTGATATCTCCACTGGGTACACAAAGACGCTTACCATATCGAAGTGTACCGTCTTCATGAATGCATAATTCTGGTCTTCGCCCTGCTACACATTCTGTCCTAAGCCGCTGAAGCTTAGAATATGATGACTGAGCTATCTTGATTCTCTCAACTATACTGGACTGAACTTGCATGCTGGCCATTAATGCCATACTGGTAGGAAGGACAACTTCTATACCCATCTTCTGAAGATCTGCTAACAATTCTGGTTGCGCTGTCAGAAAATAGACTCCGGCTCTCCTGCTCAATGTATCTACAACAACATTGGCTTTTCCAGGATGATACTGCAGGTTGATATCATAATCCACAAGCAGCTCTAGCCATCTTCTCTGACGCATGTTAAGATCCTTCTGAGTGAACACATACTTCAGGCTCTTGTGGTCGGTAAAAATCTCCACCCTATCTCCATACAAGTAGTGTCTCCAAAGCTTAAGTGCAAACACTACTGCTGCCAGCTCCAAGTCATGGGTTGGGTAATTCCTCTCATAATCACGAAGTTGTCGTGACACATAAGCTATTACCTTCCCATGCTGCATCAGAACACATCCTAAACCTCCGCCTAAAGCATCATAATACACTGAGAATCCTCCGGTCCCATCTGAAAGCGTGAGAATAGGAGCCGTCATCAAGCCTCGCTTCAACTTCTCAAAAGAATCCTGACATTCTGCTGTCCAAGCAAACTGCACATCCTTGCGGGTTAACTAGGTCAATGGTGCTGAAATCCGAGCAAAGTCTGAAACAAATTGCCGGTAGTAGCCGGCCAAGCCAAGAAAACTGTGAATTTCTGCCACTGTGCTAGGTACCGACCACGTTTTAATGGCCACGATCTTCTGGGAATCCACTTCTACTCCTCCTCTGGTGATGATATGGCCCAAGTATGAAATGCGATCGATCCAGAACTCGTATTTACTAAACTTGGCATACAAATGGTGCTCTCTGAGAATCTGGAGGACAACTCGAAGATGTTGCTCATGCTCCGCTTTACTCTTTCTATAGACCAGGATGTCGTCTATGAACACAATCACGAACTGATCCAAATAAGACATAAAGATGCGATTCATGAGGTCCATGAATACAGCCGGCGCATTGGTTGCTCCAAATGGCATCACAAGGAACTCCCAATGCCCATACCGGGATCTGAAAGCTGTCTTCGGGTTGTCCTGCTCTCTGACTCTGATCTAATGGTACCCTGACCGCAAATCTATCTTCGAGAATACTGCTGCTCCTCTGAGTTGATCAAACAAGTCATCTATCCTTGGGAGAGGATATCTGTTCTTGATTGTCACCGAGTTCAAGGTACGATAGTCAACACATAATCTGGACGTACCATTCTTCTTTTTTATAAGAAGCATCGTGGCTCCCCAAGGCGATCCACTAGCACAAATGAATCCCTTGGTTCTGAGTTCTTCAATCATTTTGTATAATATCTCCAATTCTGACGGTACCATCCTGTAGACTCTCTCTGACACAGGTGCGGTCCCGGGGATCAAGTCTATGGTGAACTCGATCTCTCGCTCTGGCGGCATTCCTGGGAGCTCTTCTGGGAAAACATCTAGAAACTCCTCGACGATCCGGGGTAACTGCACTGCTGCTACTGGCATCCGCAATACAGGAGAAGAAGGTTCAACTTCGCCACGGGAGAAGGAAAACTTCGGCTCGCCTGGGATGCTAAAAGCAACCCTGCCAATATGGAAATTTATCCTGGCATACTGGTCCCTCAACCAATCCATCCCTAAGACCACATCATAATCGGCCATCGAAAATTCTATCAACCTAGCGGAAAACTCTCTACCGCTAACTATAACCCGACACGAGAAAAAACACTCTATCTACTCCCACAAGACCGTTACCAGTAAGTATATTGAGCCTTACTGATAATGACTCGGGCTTCAGTCCTATCCGTGTCGCGAATCGTACAGACATAAATGAATGCGAGGCACCAGAATCAAATAATACTGAAGCTGGAAAGGTGTTGACGAGAATAGTACCTGCCACTACCTCACCGGGTGCTATTCTTTCATCTCCCATGGTCAAGGCCAGCACTTGACCATGCCCTCTAGGTGCGGGTCCCCTCTGCTGAAAATTCCTCTGTCTGCTCTGGATCAGGGCTTGGGCTTGGGCATATTGCTGCCAGCTTTGCTGCTGGAATGCTTGGGCCTGTATCGACAATGGCCTCGAGAATGGATACTGCAGCTGCTGCTGCTGCTGGACTGGTGCTGGTCCTCTAACTGAAGGACTAGAGAAGGCCGATGAACTCTCCCTATTCGGGCAGTTCCCAACCCTGTGGTCCGGGGTACCACAAACCAAGCACAAACCCTGTGCTCTGCGACACTCTGATACCACATGCCCTGGCTTCTCGCAGTGTGAACATCCCACTGCGGAAGACTACTTCTACTTCTGCTGCTGAGGGTGCGTCAGGGTGGAATACTGAACCGACGTCACTGAGGCCACCCTCCTCGGAGCTCCAATGGTCAAAGCCCTGGCTGTCGGGGTTGGTGCTGATGACTGATTCATCTGGCCGTGAGATCTCTTTTGACCTCCGGTCCTGTCCACAATCCTCTGGGAGGTATACTCATGCCTCCTAGCTGCTCTCAATACGGCATCAAAAGTTTGATGCTCAAACTTCTCTACTGCCAATAAAATCTCCATGTGAAGCCCCTGCTGGAACTGCTGGACCCTATCGAACTCGGTCGCTACCAAGGTGGGAGCAAACCGACTGAGTCTCGAAAACTCGGTCGCATATCCGTCGACCGTCCTGCCCATCTACTTCAGTTTGGTGAACCTCGTCTGTAGATCGTACCGAGCTACAACATCAAAATACTTGATCTGGAATCTCTCCCTGAATACTGCCCAGGCAATAGGGGCTACTAATCCAACGGCCTGCGCCGCCCACCAGCTGCAGGCAGGATCCAATAGCTGTAGGCGCACCACGGCCACCTTCTCGTTCTCTGGAGTCCTGGCTGCTTTCAGAATCACCTCTATATCCTGAAGCCATGCATCTGCAGCGATCGCATCTTCACTGTCGTCGAAGAAGGGAGGGTTCAAGCGCTTGAAGCTGTTGGCCGCGCTATTACCCTGATAACCTCCTCTTGTCAAAGCGTCTGCCACCGCCTGGTGCAAGGCATCTCCTCGACGATCCTAGGAGGCTAATAGTGACCTGATGAGACCCACCAAAGTGCCATCATCAGGCACTACAAGCTGGACGGACTGAACTGGTGGCTCTCCTCCAGTAGACATGACTCTGGAGGCTACTCCTGAATGCTGGACTTGATCTCCAGGTTGCTGCTGGTCCATGGGAGGTGCTCCGCCTTGTTGATCGGTAGTTCCAGGAACAATGCCGCTGAAGAAGACGACATAGGGAACAATAAGGAAGGACCAGGATAGTTCAATGATACAAGCATGTGATCAGGTCAAGATTACAGGGATTCAGAAGATACGAGCAGAGATCAAGGATGAGTACTGATTGAGACATCTATTCGGTAAACCCTCACATATCTTGATTTACAAGACCTGCATGGGCCACCACTTAAACCATGTAACATCCCAAAACCAGAATACTGGAGAGCGGGAGCGTATATAGCCAGCTATGTATATTTGTGCAACCCACCTCGCTATACGGTCACGGCTGTCTAGATACATGAGGGTTTAACTACAAGCCAACAGTCTCCTATGATCATGAACCAGCCTATTGTCTCAATCTCAAGCAAGCTATAATAGTTACAAGATGTCAGAACACCAAATATATAATAGCAAGGCGTCCCATACATTACATATTGGATGATCATGAAGCTAGTCGTACAAAATATCAAGATAGCAAGAGTTTAGTCATACATGATCAACCCTAGGGATCTGTCAATCATGTTACAGCCCGTAGGCGGACAGTAAATAAAGGTACAATACGAGCTAACATGTGCTCGCCGGCTAAATGTCTCAAATGAATAATTTTTACAATAAAGTGGAAGGACAAAAAGAAATCTACTCGTTGCCAGGGTTATGCATGGTGGTCACCATCTGGCTAGAAGACAGGTGGATCCTCTGGTGCTGCTCCGATATCTGACCACACAAAACTAGCGGGTCAGACCCCAGAAGAGCAAGTACCACAAGGAGGCTTCACTTAGGAACTAAAACCAGCATATCACAATAGAATATTAAAGATAATAATAAAGAACTGATAATAATAAAGATAAAAACAGTAAACTGAGTACGAGGAAATTATTCAAGTAGCCAAGTCACACCCTTAAACCAAACAAGGACGGGGTTACAGTCCTCCACCTGAATGAAACCCGTCTCAAATACTATTGGTACAGTGAAGACAATAAACA
>JANAVB010010391.1:0-34700 GCA_029216955.1 Iris pallida | reverse complement strand
ATATATATATATATATATATAGAGCCCCCCCTCGTAGCACAAGTGGCACGAGGGGGGGGGGGCTTCGGCGGGGAGACCCGGGATCGAGCCCCCCTCCGCACTAGCGGCTGGGTGGCGTTGCCACGGGCTAGTGCGCGGATGCCCGGACACAAAAAAAAAAAAAAAAAAAAAAAAAAAAAAAAAAAATCTATCTATATATATAAATATATATATATATATATATATATATATATATATATATATATATATATATGTGTGTGTGTGTGTGTGTGTGTGGTGTGTGTCTATATATATATATATATACATATATATATATATATATACATATTATATATATATAGAGAGAGAGAGAGAGAGAGAGAGAGAGAGAGAGAGAGAGGGAGATTTTCTCTATATATATATATATATATATAGAGAGAGAGAGAGAGAGAGAGAGAGAGATATTTCCTCTATATATATATATATATATATATATATATATATATATATATAGAGAGAGAGAGAGAGAGAGAGAGAGATTTCCTCTACTTCTGAGTACATCAAGTCTTTGATACTTTGGACAAAAGCATCTGAGAAGAACTTCATCACCATTGAGAAGAAGCTACAATATTGGACTCGAGTCGAATCAACAATAGAACAAAGTAATCGTGTGTATCGCCACACTTTCCCAAAAATTTATAAATATTTGTATATTTTCCTTTATAAACTCTTGTTGAAGAGCTGTCATAATTTGTCTACAAGTCAATACACAAGTTTTCCATCGTCCATTCCATTGAAAATCAAATAGAGACTATGGTGGGGAAATCCTTCTCTAATAACGAGAATATCGTGTCGTAATCTAACACTAAGATCTTGGGATTTACTAATTAAGAAATTGATCATCGAACAAATATTCGAGTAGACACTCTCACAGTACCATGTGAGCCCTATCTCATTGCGCAAAAACATAAAAGTCTTGTTCAAGACTAATAGGCATCGACCTTAGTCACTTATGTAACGAGTCAAGCTTCTTATGAAGCTAATGCTTCCATCTGCATGCAATGTTACAACAGTTTCGCACGAAACTAACTTAACAACTTCCTGTGAAGCTAATGATGTCGTTTGTGGTACTAAAATATATATAGTTCCTCGTGGAAGTAATCATACAGCTTTTGGTGAAGCTCTTGCTCGTCAAATAGCTAACGGTTTCATCGTTGTAAAAAAAAAAAGATCATGCTCTCCAAGTTCAAGCTAAATCTAGCTACGTTAGGACTCATGGTCTAGCCTAGCATAAGATCAGATGGCATGGCTATAATGATAGTAGCCAAACCAAGGCATTTAATGATTGTGAATCCTTCTCCATCAATAGGTATACAAGAATGTTGGCATTAGGTATTAGTCTCTATTTGTAAATTTTTACTAATTTGTGTTTCTTTACGAATTTGGGATCACAAGGGCCTCCTTTTACTTTCTAATTTGTATTTTTTTAAAAACCTAAATGATAGAAAGTAAAATAATTTATTTTTACTCATTAATTTTTTACTTTCTAATTTTTTTGAAAAATATTCTTGTAAGGTTGTTCATTGACTTTTACTTTCTAATTTTTATTTTTTTAAAACATAAATGGTAGAAAGTAAAATAAATTATTTTTACTCATTAATTTTTACTTTCTAAATTTTTTTGGAAAATATTCTTTTAAAACCTAATGGTAGAATGTAAAAGATTTTTTTTTTTGTTTTCCCCCCCAAAACTGGACTGGCCCGGTCAAGCAGTGAACCGGCCCGACCCAACCCAGTTCAGGCCGGCTCGACCAAATCGGGCCACGGGTCCGGGCTGGGTCCAGCTCTCTCTCCCCCGATTAAGTCCGGCCCGGCCTGCTGCTAGCTCCGACCGGTCTGAGCCCGGTCCGGACCGGGCCAGATTTGACCTCGGCCCGGGATGTCCCAGTCCGGCCCAGTCTACACCTTCACCTAGGCCCGCGATCACATCCGCGGACAAAAACCGTGGACCAAATATCTTTTCCGTCTCAGAAACATGTTTAAGTGATGAAGGTACATAGGACATTGATACTCCAATATGTAACGTAGAATTTCATATATTTATGAGTTCCTTTTCTTTACATGTACATATATCCAAGATTCGCCAAACTAATAACAATATACGTGGTCTTATTGTGACTAAGTGTACGTGTGTTAAGTGTAGGAGATTGTGATTGAGCCACGTATTTTTAAAATGGAAAGTAATAAATATGTGGTCAATTAAAATTTTCCAAGGATTTTACCATGGAAAAAATATTGATTTTGTGGAGGATGAGAAGAAGACGACGAAAGTTATTTGATGATTAATATGGAGAATGTACTATATAGTCACAGTAGGCTGTCCGAGTCACCTGGTTACGAAACATGAATCAAAAGGATCTATTGATATTGCCATGAGCCCCGTGCATGGATATAATTTATAAGCAAGTGCCAAATAGGTCATAATTAATTAGTCACCCATCAACATATATACGCACAAAAATCTCCTTGACTTATCCAGCTAGCCACTATTCTTGACTAGCTACCACTGCCAATGATCATTCATCTATCACCTTCCAATCGTAATCATTACATAACGATCACATCTTAAATTTTGAGAAACTTATTGTATAAGAGTCCATTTTTGTGCACTCATCAAAACTATGTAAAATGTTCACCTTCCAATAGAAATATGACACGTGGTACAAAATTACTTTGGTAGGCGAACAAAATCACTTATAAATTGGTTTGTGTTGGATAAAAGTGTCACGTGTCATATTTCTATTGGGAGGTGAACATCCTACATAGTTTTGGTAGATGAACAAAAATGGACTCCATTGTATTAAGGTTATCAAGGACGATCCTGCTCCAGGACAAACCGGACAGGCAAAAGGGGGCACCAATATAGATCCATCTCAAATATAACTAATACGTTTCAAGTATTATTTTTAATAAAAATACATTATAGTGTAGTGGTTATTAAGACTTTCACTTTAGAGGTCCATGGTTCAAATCATACTTGTCACGCCCCAGTACCGAAATACGGAGACGGACTAGGCCAGCTACTACATATGAGATACGTAACGTCATACGGCGATCGTAGCTGTCGAGAGACTAGGGGGTACATGCTACAATCAAGTCTCCTATGGTCCCACAGAGCTCTATGTCTCAATCAATCAAGTCACATCAGCAATTAAATGAACATTAAAGATAAAGCAGTAAGGCGTCCCTGACGCTTCATCAAAATGATCATGAGAGACTAGCTTTATAATTTAGCTATCTCAGAAAGTCAGGAGTACAAAATTATACACAGCTGCAGTCTGTTTATTTACAATTCTGTACTGACACAAAATATCATGTAATCCGGCTAACAGGTGCCGGTGGCTAAATGTCGCACAAAATGTAAGCAGGAGTGGTGGAGAAGAAACCCACTCGAGTCCCCGAACCGCCATGCTCCTAGTATGCACCATGGATGTCAGGGAGGAAGATCGTGTCCTCTGGCTCTGCTACGAGATCTGGCCAAACAAAACCAGCGGGGTCAGCCCCGAATAGCAAGTACCGCCAAAGGGGCACAAGAGTTAAGATTAAAAATCCAGATAATAGAATGATTGATAATAGTAATACTTATGCAACTATTATAGGGTAGCGCAACATCCTCGAACCCATATGGCACCCTTACAACCAAACAAGGACAAAAGGTGCCGCATGGAGTCGGAACGTGTCGTACTCTATAACTTTCACATAAGTTAAAAGGTACAAACAATAAAATCTCCTGATCGTGACTTCGGTCGATAGCCTATCGCAGCACAATAACCAACCCAACAATCAAACAAGAACATGGGTTGGATCATGTACCATGATAGACCATGTTCCTCAGTCATTCACAGAAGTAGCACTTCACAACCAGAATAAGTCTTCCGTTCATAAATTCAGTCCACAGCCTGTCATAGTACGATAACCAATCCAACAATCAAACAAGAACATGGGTTGGATCACGTACCATGACAGTCCGCTTCCCTCAGTTATTCACGGAAGGTAAATAGGATACACGCAAGTCGTTTTCGCGGCCAATCAAGTCTACGAGTTTCTAGTGGGGCGAGGTTATCCTCGCATCATGTTATTTTAAAATCCTCAGATCGTATCTTTCCAGCAAGGCTAGCCAACCCAGGGGTTCGCGTAGACAGGTGTCATTGAGCACAGGTCCCTCGTAAGGCCACCTTGCCAAGACATATAATATATAGCAGGAATTAATCGGATACAGTCATCCACTCGTTGCGGATGACACAGTATCCGTGGAGACCAGCCGGCGCGTCAAGACAATATCTCAAGGCGGCTGGTGTAACACGATCTCGGGATTCTGCCCTCCCCATGCATCTAGTATATTTAGTTGCCTAGTTTAACCCTAGGTGAAATCTTGGACTCACATACTGTGGCCTGCATGATTATCCTCCTAAATGTCGTACTCAAGTACGAGTACCCCAAAGAGGATCCATGTCAATCAGTATGTCAACATGTTCTACCCTCCTTGGTGTAATGCATCATTACAAATATGCCACGTGGAGTTACGAGTCATTTGTCGAGCATGAACGAGAGCTGGGACATTCAGGTACAAGTATCAGGTAGGAACACTTTGTTCACCGGGGTCACATTAGTGCTCATATCATGCTCAGGACAAAAGGCGTAAGGATATATAGCATACACAAACATTTACATATATATATATAATATAATATATACATATAAAAATATAAGGTATAGGGGAGTCCAGGTCAGAGCGCGCTCAAGTCAGGCTACGCTCAGGTTAGCCTACGCTCAGGTCAGCCTACGCTCAGGTCAGCCTACGCTCAGGTCAGCGTACGCTCAGGTTAGCCTACGCTCAGGTCAGCGTACGCTCAGGTCAGCCTACGCTCAGGTCAGCCTACGCTCAGGTCAGCGTACGCTCAGGTTAGCCTACGCTCAGGTCAGCGTACCCTCAGGTTAGCCTACGCTCAGGTCAGCGTACGCTCAGGTTAGCGTACGCTCAGGTCAGCGTACGCTCAGGTTAGCCTACGCTCAGGTCAGCGTACGCTCAGGTTAGCCTACGCTTAGGTCAGCGTACGCTCAGGTTAGCCTACGCTCAGGTCAGCGTACGCTCAGGTTAGCCTACGCTCAGGTCAGCGTATGAGGTCCATACGACTCCTTGTCAAGGCAGCGTATGCCAGACATACGCTTCCAAAAGGCAGCATATGGGGTCCATACTGCGCTGCGCTAAAGAGCGCGTGCAGCTCAGTGGCGCAAGCTAAAAAGCTCGCACACACTGCTCACTGTCTTCTCCAAATCAGCAAGAACTCTATGGTTTGAACCCAAAGCTTCAAAAGTCCATAACTTGGTCAAAATAAGTCCAAATCCAACTTTTCAAAGGTCAAAATTGGGTAGAATAAAATTCTCTACAACATGGAACCATCAAAACTTAAAAATAATGAAGTTTGCTAGATCAAAACCAAGAAGATCCGAAAATGGTTAAAACCTAGATCTACAAAAATTAAAGCTTCAAAATGGAAAACTTTAAGTTCTAAACTAGTATAGAATGAGGAGAAGAACATATTTTGGCAAATAATTTTTTAAGAAAACATCAACATCATTTATGGATCCATCTCTTGAGCAAGTTGGTACTTGCCTTGGTTGGTGGAGGAAAGTAAATAAGAGGAAATAAATGAGAGGAGAGAGAGAGATGAGTTATTATATAGAATCTTGAACCCATGGGTTCATGATGAACCAAAGGGTTCATGATGAACCATTGGTTAACCAAGAATAGGTTACCCAAATGAGCCAAAACTGTAGGCCCAAATACAGAAAATAAATTACGAGATAATATTTTGTCGAATATTTTTGGGAAATACATGAAGAAATACATCATATAAATATCGTACAAATACAAAGTAAATACAATTTATCGATTTACGTATTAAAATACGTATTCCAGGATCGGGGAGTGACATCTCTACCCTTCTTAGAAAAATTCCGTCCTCGGAATTCCAGCCAAGACAGGATAGTGAAATCAGGGCAAGCAAGGCACGATCATATACAAGTTAACTATCATAGCAGTTATTATCATACATCACAAAGTACAAAAATAAGTTGGTGCAGATAAGCATGGAATCGTGTCAATAAGGCGTAAAAATATACCTCATTAGTCAAACAAATGCGGATACCGAGATCTGATCTCGTCCTCGCGCTCCCAGGTTGACTCTCCCGAAGAGTGATGGTTCCAAGAAACACGGACAAGGCTTATCGTCCGATTCTTGAGTACCTTCTCTCGCCGGTCCAAAATAGACACGGGTTGTTCCTCGTAAGTTAGGTCGGTACCAACGACTAACTCTGTAGCACCCAGTTTCCCAAATGAGGATAATTTTGAAATTTCGTGTTTATAATTATTTTAATAATGATATTTAATTCATGATATAATTTTTAGTGATTTTAAATCATTTTAAAATTATTTAAATCAATGACTTATGGTTTTGACGTTTTGCTAGTGAAACCCTAGAGACTGTTTGACCTAGAGCCTAACCATGTGATTATGATATTTTAATATCATTTTTGGCCTAAGAATATTTTTGCATTTGATCTCTTTGAATTATTTTGATATTATTTTATTATTTATGATATTGTTTTGGGGTTATTTGAGTCGGGTTCGAATTTCAACTCAATCTGACTTGAAACGGGGACCCGGGGGTAGTTTGACTCTAGTGGGACCCACACACTAGTTAGGCATGGCCCACATGATATTAATTTTAGTCCACATGATAGAAATATTTTAGTTAGAGGTTAGACTAATTATTATGGATAATGTTAGTGTGATTAGAGACTTTAGAATGACTAATTTAGCCCCAACCAATTAGCCCTTTCCTAATACTCATAGAATAGGTTAGTAGGGGCTTTTGGACTTTTCCTAATAGGACAAAACCACCTTTATGGCCAGCCACAATAAGGATAGGGTTGAGCCTCCCATTTGTCATTATCCATCTATTTTTCTCTCTCTTGTTCTTCCCCAAATTCCTAGAGAGCAATCCCTAGTAATTTCTCCACCAAATCCTTCCATTTTACCACCAAATCTTCTTCTTTTCTTCTCCATTCTAGCCAAGGAGGAAGCTACCCAAGTTTGGGAGGATTCGGAGCTCGTTCGTGTCCTTTTGGAATCTCTACGTGTCGGTGTTGCTCCGGGAAGGTTTTTCTTCGATTCGATCTACCGGGAGGTATAAATCCCTTCTCCTTTTCATTTTCTCATGCATATAGGTCTATTTTGAACCCATAGGAATGACCCCCATAGTTGTATCTCCATTTGTGTCCATTTTGTGTCCATTTGGAGGTCATAGGAGTGTCCTTTGTGTTGTGGATGTGTTCATGTTACATATATAGATTTATATATATATATATTGTAATGAGAGTGTATCTATATTTATATATGTAATAAATGGTTCATGATGATTATATAATCAAGTTTGTGAGTGTGGTTCCTCATATTATTATTGCTATTATTGTTGTGGATAATTAGGATATATATTGTGTATTCTTTTGGCTCAAACTATCTAAATCCGTCATGATTTTTATCCACGTTTTTAATTTCAGCCCTAACTTAGAAATGTCATAACTTCTAGCTCAAAGCTCGGTTTAATCTCCCGTTTTTTTTAAAAAGAAGTGTATTGAAGTTAGCTTTCCAAAAACATGTATTAATAGGCCTAATTCTTTCTGTAACTTTCTGGAAAATTATTTGAGTGTCAGCTGTACGAAAGACAAACGTGTTCTCGGTGTTTTCGCGATTCCGGGAGTTTTCGGAAACGAAAATGCGATCCGTTTGAAGTTTCGGAAAGCTAACACATAGATCTATAACATACTTTAATCCTAGAATTTAATTCATGCTGAGTTGGTACAGTATTGATTATTAGTAGGAGTTACTATTCGGCATATGCATTTTGTGCACCCTTGTGAGTAATATAATGTTCTATTTGATTTTAATCCATGTTAATGTATATACATTATGTAACTAAATAGAGAATGCAAGCATGAGTAAATGGTTAAATAAATGATGTATGAGGTGTAAGTATCCTATCTAATGTAAGCATGTATAAGTATGGCTTGTAATGAATATGTAGGTTCCATAGTATGTAATGTATGGTGCATATAGTGGTGCAAGAGAATAATGAATGATGAATGAATGCAAGCATGAATGTAATGTAATAATAGATGTAATGTATGCAATATACAAGTTAATGGGATGTAATGTTCTATGTTAACACAAATCCTATATTACCTCATGTACCCCCTTACACTATGTTGACACTATCACACTTGACACATTGTTCACTTACACTTTGACACTCTTTGATATGTATATACTATGTATGCCCATTTAACCCTCACTTGCCTCTTTGCCATGTTCACATACACACACATAGCCTCTTAAATAAGTATTTATGAATATAGTTAACTTAGCTATGTATGTATATTATATATATGTTAGCATATTGTGTTGTAATATATAAGTTTATATAACCATTTGAAATGCCATGATTATAGACCTAATATTGAATACCAATATATGCATGTGTATATATGTGTAGACATATATAGCTTAAAGTAATAGATTACCTAGTGTATATCCAATGTGAATTCTTGCCTATTTGAGTATTGAATAATTGCATGCTATATAGAGTTGGGTGTATGTTGGCTTGTATAGCCTTGTATTGATGTGTGCTTGCTAGGATAGTCTTGGTTAGGCCTAGTAAGACTTGCTGGGTTAGGACATGACCTAGTTTGACCTAGTTTGACTAGTGCAGTTGACCAGAGTTGACCAAGGGTTGACTTTGGCCTAGTTTGACCTAGATTCATGTAGAATGCATTGTAGTGCTTTATATTACCCTTCTGGACATGTTGTGACTTGTGCTATTCTAATTAGGAGCCAGATACCTCTCATCGGACAATATCTTTACCTTGGACATTCAGATATCAGGCGAGTACATTCTCTGATCGTTTCATACTTGTCACGATTTATATTCTCGCTCTAGATTACTTTTACTTGATGCTGTCACGTTATCATCACGGATTGGTACTATATGGATCTCTTCTTGGGATGTTATCCCCCTTAGCGGGCGCATCGGATACTTTATGACATGTGTTTCATGTACATCATGTATTCCTTGCTTCTGCGTTATTCATGTACACTCATGTTCTCTCATGTTCTTACATGTACGTTCATGTACTCTCATGTTCTTTCATGTACGCTCATGTTGCCTCATGTGTTTCTTGTATAACTAAAACATCATGTCCGTAACGTAACTTGAATAGATCCTTGTGTATTGATTGTGGGTAGGGGTGAGTATAAATGGTCATGTGATTTACCCATCATGTTCACTCTGTTACTTTTCATGTTTTATCATGTACAACACAGCCTTATTGGCTGATGTCCTACATGTTCACTCATGTACATCATGTTCAACCTAAGCCAATTACATGCCATCTCGTACTCTAAATCACTAGTCACTTACAGTTCTTACTTATCATGTATATATTTCCAGTTATCAAATATCTCTCCTATTTTCATGTACATCTTCTTACAGCGTTTCATGTATCTTATTCTATTGCCTGCTTTATATTTTCTGACATGATATGAACTGCATGAGATGTATTGTGCTCGCTCCTGTCCTGACTGGACTGTTGATAAATTTTACAGATAGCCTGGAGGTTGCCTGCTAGCCTAGAGGAGACAGTAGAGGTTGCATAGATAGCTAGGGTTTTTGCTTATAGTTTATTTTCAGTCATCTTGAGTTGTATTTATGGATTACTATATTTGGGTTTTGAGATGTATTCTGAGTTTTTATCTTAGACACTTAGACTTCTATCTGTTGTATCTCTTTTCGATTTCATGTTTTATCTATCTTCCTTTATGCTCTACCTTAGATGTGATTGAGTTTACATTCTGCTATGTCACCTCCATTCGGGGAGTATAAACTGTTTAGTCTTATACTGTTAGATGCATTGAGACCTAGGACAGCGTTCTACCGTCGACACTGCAGCGTAGGCTGGGCGTTGTTACGTTCTCGTGCCCTAACTCTAGGGTGCGGGTCGTGACAAACTCAGAATGATCGAGGACATGACTCGGATCCGGGATATACCCACATAATTGGGACACATGAAACACATCATGTATGCCAGTTAACGAAGGCGGAAGGGCAAGTCGATAAGCCACATCGCCTACCCGAGCGAGAATCTTAAAAGGACCAACGTATCTTGGACTAAGCTTTCCCCGGGTTCCAAATCTGATGATACCCCGAGTAGGCGAAATCCGCAGAAACACTTGGTCGCCAACTCTAAACTCTAGAGGCCTACGATGCTGATCTGCCCAATGACGATGTCGGTCCTGTGCAACTCGAAGGCGCTCTCTGACCAACTTAACTACCTCCACAATCTGCGTGATCATCTCTGGCCCCAACAACTTCCGTTCTCCGACGTCATCCCATGCCAAAGGGGACCTGCACTTCCTTCCGTATAATGCTTCGAACGGGGCCATCTGAATGCTAGTCTGATAGCTGTTGTTATAGGAGAACTCTACTAGATGAAGGTGATCCTTCCAAGATCCGCCAAAATCCAAGGTACACGCCCGTAGCATATCTTCTAATGTCTGAATGGTTCTTTCTGATTGCCCGTCAGTTTGTGGATAATAAGCAGTACTGAATCTTAACTTGGTTCCCAAACTTTGGTGTAAGCTCCGCCAAAAATGGGAAGTAAACCGCGTATCCCGATCTGATACTATACTAACTGGAACACCGTGCTGCCTTACTATCTGCTTCATGTACATTTCTGCTAGCTGCTCAGTAGTCTGTCCAACTCGAAAGGGAAGGAAATGAGCGACCTTCGTGAGTCGATCTACTATTACCCAGACTGCATTCTTGCCAGCCGGAGATCTAGGTAAACCTGTCACAAAATCCATCGTGATGTGCTCCTATTTCCATTCTGGGATAGGAAGCGACTGTAGCAATCCTGCTGGTCTCTGCTGCTCGGCTTTCATCTGCTGACATACCAGACACTTGGATACAAATCTTGCTATCTCTCTTTTCATGCCATTCCACCAAAAGAACTGCCTGATATCTCGATACATCTTCGTTCCTCCTGGATGAATGGAGTAAATAGAACTATGAGCTTCGGACATAACTTTTTGCCGAAGGTCTCCACTCGGTACACAGAGTCTGTTTCCAAACCTGAGCGTACCATCTTCATGAATCACTAACTCCTTCCTACGGCCTGATTCACACTCCGATCGCAACTTCTAAATCTGTGGATCTCCTGCTTGTGCTGCCCTTATCCTCTCTACTAAGGTTGACTGAATCTGCATACTGGTCATTCTTCCTATATCCCTTGGCAAAACTACTTCGATTTCCATACTCTGAAGGTCTTCTAGAATATGCTTCTGCGAGGTCAAGATAAAGGCACTGTCTCTCCTACTCAGTGCATCTGCAACTATATTCGCCTTGCCTGGATGATACTGAAGATCTAAATCAAAATCCTTCAGCAGTTCTAACCATCTTCTTTGCCTCATGTTCAAATCTCGCTGCGTGAATACGTATTTCAAACTCTTATGATCAGTATAGATCTCTACCCGATCCCCGTATAAGTAGTGCCTCCATAACTTGAGTGAAAACACCACAGCTGCTAACTCCAAATCGTGAGTCGGGTAATTCTTCTCATGGTCTCGAAGCTGCCGAGATGCATATGCTATCACCTTTCCATGCTGCATCAATACACATCCAAGACCCTTCCCTGATGCGTCACAATATACTGTAAAGCCTCCCGCTCCTACTGGAAGCGTCAAGATCGGGGCTGAGATCAATCTCTTTTTCAATTCTTTAAACGATGCCTGACAGCTAGCTGACCAAACAAACTCTACGTCCTTGTGCGTCAAACGCGTTAAGGGCGCAGAGATCCTGGCAAAGTCCGCCACGAACCTTCTGTAGTAACCAGCTAATCCTAAGAAACTTCGTACTTCTGCAACCGTTCTCGGGACCGGCCAATGCTCTACGGCCTCAATCTTCTTCGGATCCACTGACACTCCTGCTCCAGAAATTACATGTCCCAGGAACGAAATGTGGTCTAACCAGAATTCATACTTGTCGAGCTTCGCATAGAGTTGATGCTCCCTCAATGTCTGCAAGACAGTCCTAAGATGTTTCTCATGCTCCTCTTCACTGCTGGAATAGACAAGGATATCATTTATGAACACCACCACAAATTTATCCAAATACGGCAGAAAGATGCGGTTCATTAAATCTATGAATACTGCAGGGGCGTTGGTTAGTCCAAAGGGCATTACTAAAAACTTATAATGCCCATATCTAGATCTGAATGCTGTCTTCGGTATGTCTTGCTCCCGGACTCTTACTTGATAGTATCCCGACCGAAGATCGATCTTGAAAAAGACGCTGGCCTTGCTCAACTGGTCAAACAGGTCATCAATCCTTGGTAGCGGGTACTTAGTCTTCACTGTTACTGCATTCAGCTTGCGGTAGTCGATGCACATCCTCGTCGACCCAGCCTTCTTGGGAACTAGAATCACTGGCGCGGCCCAGGGCGATTTACTGTCTCGGATGAATCCCTTAGACTTCAACTCTTCCTCATGTTGATACAACTTATCCTGTTCTGACGGCGACATTCTGTAAACTCTGTCTACAATAGGCCTCGTTCCAGGGTTCAACTCAATGCTAAATTCTACCTCTCTGACTGGGAGTATCCCTGGGAGCTCATCAGGGAAGACATCGAGAAAATCTTCGACCACTCTCGGAATCTGTCCTGGCTCTGACACTGCTGCTGAGAGGATGCCTCCGGCCTGATTTTTCAAGGTTCGAGTAAAGATGAACTGTTCTATCCCTGGAACGCTGAATATGACCCTACCTCCTCTACAATCAATTGTCGCATGACTGTCTCTCAACCAGTCCATACCAAGTACGACATCAAAATTCCCCATAGGGAATTCAATCAATGAGGCGGGCAGTAAATGCCCACACACCTCTACCGGACATGAAAAGCACACTCTGTTCACTTCTACGAGCCCATTGCCGGTGAGTATATCCATCCTCTCCGACAATGCCTCAAACACTAGTCCAATCCGTGTAGCATATTGTGCAGAGATGAATGAATGAGTAGCGCCTGAATCAAATAATGCTACAGCGGAAAATAAGGTGACGAGAATTTTACCTACCACCACGTCACTAGACGCTAGAGCCTCTCCCAAAGACAATGTGAGAGCCTGGCCCTGGCCCCGCGGAGCCCCTTGTTGTGGCCTTCCTCGACCATGTTGTTGCTGCCTCTGAGGGCCTTCGGCTTCCTGTGCTTGGCGAAACATCTGAGCCTGCGTTGGTAGACGCTGGGCTAGGGGCCTCACTGCTAATACTGGCCCTCCACTTGGGGTTGCCACCGGGGCTGGCAACGCTGGAAACTGTTGAGCTGGCCCTCCTGGCCTCTGCATCACAGGACAAGTGGAGATACGGTGGTCTGAACTACCACACCTCAAGCATAAGCCATTCGCTGACCGGCATACCTCCCTCGTGTGCCCTGCCTTCCCACAGAATGTACAGCCCTGGGGTGCTCCCTGACGCTGCTGTTGGTTCCTCGACTGCTGATGCCGAACTGGCGCTGTATTAGTTGACACGGCCGTCCTCCGTGGCGCTCCTGCATCATGAATACGTACACCGGGTGCTGGTGCCGATGTTCGCTGTATTGCTCCTCCTCCAACCTGGGAATGAGATCTCTTCTGACCTCCTGTCCTCGATGCCAACCTCTGCTGGGTAAGCTCGTGCCTCCGAGCGGCTGTCAAAACAGCGTCAAATGTCTGGTAGTCGTGTCCCTCCACAAGCTGTAATAGTTCCAAATGAAGTCCCTGCTGGAATCTTATAGCTTTCTCTGGCTCCATTGCCACCATTGCTGGTGCAAAACGGCACAATCTGCAGAACTCTGCTGTATACCCATCTACGGTCTTGCCTACTTGCTTGAGACTAATAAACTTCTGCTGGAGCTCATATCGAGCTACTACGCCAAAATACTTGGCCTTGAATCTTTCACTGAAGGTGGTCCAACGAACAGGGCGTCTTATACCAACTTCTTCTGATGCCCACCAGTCGCGGGCAAGATCCTGAAGTACTAATTTGACCTGATCAACCTTCTCATCATCTGGAACCTTGGCTGCCACAAGGATGGCTTCGATGTCTTGAATCCATGCATCCGCAGTGATGGCATCCTCCGTGCCGTTAAAATACCTCGGGTTCAAGCGACGGAACCTTCCTGATGCTCCCGAGTCAACCCCGGCACTCCTCTCAAGAGCTAACTGAATCCCTTGGTTCAGTAACACGTTCTGCTCCTGCAGCTGAGTCTGTTGCTGTTGGTGAGTGACAAGAATCCCCCGGATGACCTTCAGGAGTGCTACGGCATCTGGTACTACCGTCGCTGCTGGTGCTACAGGAGTTTCAATAACCTGCGGCTGTACTGCCTCTGGTTTCATTTCTGCTCGTGTCTGCCCTGGGGAAGGTTCTCTCCCCTGCTGGTGCCCAGTCGAGCCATGCTCTCGCTGCTCTTCCTCATGGGCCTCACCCGCTACCGAGAATGAAGCACCCCTATGGAGAAAGATATAAGATTATCAAGTCCGAACGAGGAAGATTTCGAGGATGCAAGTCAGGTTAGAGATCAAGGCAAGGACAGAGAATTCGAAACAGAATTTCAAGGGGAACAAGTTTTGATTGAGACTCCTAATAATTTGCAATACCCCACAAGTCTGAAAAATAGACCTGCATGGACCACCACTAAAACCTTGTCATGTCCCAGTACCGAAATACGGAGACGGACTAGGCCAGCTACTCCATATGAGGTACGTAACGTCATACGGCGATCGTGGTTGTCGAGAGACTAGGGGGTACATGCTACAATCAAGTCTCCTATGGTCCCACAGAGCTCTATGTCTCAATCAATCAAGTCACATCAGTAATTAAATGAACATTAAAGATAAAGCAGAAAGGCGTCCCTGACGCTTCATCAAAATGATCATGAGAGACTAGCTTTATAATTTAGCTATCTCAGAAAGTCAGGAGTACAAAATTATACACAGCTGCAGTCTGTTTATTTACAATTCTGTACTGACACAAAATATCATGTAATCCGGCTAACAGGTGCCGGTGGCTAAATGTCGCACAAAATGTAAGCATGAGTGGTGGAGAAGAAACCCACTCGAGTCCCCGAACCGCCATGCTCCTAGTATGCACCATGGATGTCAGGGAGGAAGATCGTGTCCTCTGGCTCTGCTACGAGATCTGGCAAAACAAAACCAGCGGGGTCAGCCCCGAATAGCAAGTACCGCCAAAGGGGCACAAGAGTTAAGATTAAAAACCCAGATAATAGAATGATTGATAATAGTAATACTTATGCAACTATTATAGGGTAGCGCAACATCCTCGAACCCATATGGCACCCTTACAACCAAACAAGGACAAAAGGTGCCGCATAGAGTCGGGACGTGTCGTACGCTATAACTTTCACATAAGTTAAAAGGTACAAACAATAAAATCTCCTGATCGTGACTTCGGTCGATAGCCTATCGCAGCACAATAACCAACCCAACAATCAAACAAGAACATGGGTTGGATCATGTACCATGATAGACCATGTTCCTCAGTCATTCACAGAAGTAGCACTTCACAACCAGAATAAGTCTTTCGTTCATAACTTCAGTCCACAGCCTGTCATAGTACGATAACCAACCCAACAATCAAACAAGAACATGGGTTGGATCATGTACCATGACAGTCCGCTTCCCTCAGTTATTCACGAAAGGTAAATAGGATACACGCAAGTCATTTTTGCGGCCAATCAAGTCTACGAGTTTCTAGTGGGGCGAGGTTATCCTCGCATCATGTTATTTCAAAATCCTCAGATCGTATCTTTCCAGCAAGGCTAGCCAACCCAGGGGTTCGCGTAGACAGGTGTCATTGAGCACAGGTCCCTCGTAAGGCCACCTTGCCAAGACATATAATATATAACAGGAATTAATCGGATACAGTCATCCACTCGTTGCGGATGACACAGTATCCGTGGAGACCAGCCGGCGCGTCAAGACAATATCTCAAGGTGGCTGGTGTAACACGATCTCGGGATTCTGCCCTCCCCATGCATCTAGTATATTTAGTTGCCTAGTTTAACCCTAGGTGAAATCTTGGACTCACATGCTGTGGCCTGCATGATTATCCTTCTAAATGTCGTACTCAAGTACAAGTACCCCAAAGAGGATCCATGTCAATCAGTATGTCAACATGTTCTACCCTCCTTGGTGTAATACATCATTATAAATATGCCACGTGGAGTTACGAGTCATTTGTCGAGCATGAACGAGAGCTGGGACATTCAGGTACAAGTATCAGGTAGGAACACTTTGTTCACCGGGATCACATTAGTGCTCATATCATGCTCAGGACAAAAGGCGTAAGGATATATAGCATACACAAACATTTACATATATGTATATAATATAATATATACATATAAAAATATAAGGTATAGGGGAGTCCAGGTCAGAGCGCGCTCAAGTCAGGCTACGCTCAGGTTAGCCTACGCTCAGGTCAGCCTACGCTCAGGTCAGCCTACGCTCAGGTCAGCGTACGCTCAGGACAGCCTACGTTCAGGTCAGCGTACGCTCAGGTTAGCCTACGCTCAGGTCAGCGTACGCTCCGGTTAGCCTACGCTCAGGTCAGCGTACGCTCAGGTCAGCGTACGCTCAGGTTAGCCTACGCTCAGGTCAGCGTACGCTCAGGTTAGCCTACGCTCAGGTTAGCGTACGCTCAGGTTAGCCTACGCTCAGGTCAGCGTATGAGGTCCATACGACTCCTTGTCAAGGCAGCGTATGCCAGACATACGCTTCCAAAAGGCAGCGTATGACGTCCATACCGCGCTGCGCTAAAGAGCACGCATAGCTCAGTGGCGTAAGCTAAAAAGCTCGCACACACTGCTCACTGTCTTCTCCAAATCAACAAGAACTCCATAGTTTGAACCCAAAGCTTCAAAAGTCCATAACTTGGTCAAAATAAGTCCAAATACAACTTTTCATAGGTCAAAATTGGGTAGAATAAAATTCTCTACAACATGAAACCATTAAAACTTGAAAATAATGAAGTTTGCTAGATCAAAACTAAGAAGATCTGAAAATGGTTAAAACCTAGATGTACAAAAATTAAAGCTTCAAAATGGAAAACTTCAAGTTCTAAACTAGTATAGAATGAGGAGAAGAACATATTTTGGCAAATAATTTTGTAAAAAAACATCAACATCATTTATGGATCCATCTCTTGAGCAAGTTGGTACTTGCCTTGGTTGGTGGAGGAAAGTAAATAAGAGGAAATAAATGAGAGGAGAGAGAGAGAGATGAGTTATTATATAGAATCTTGAACCTATGGGTTCATGATGAACCAAAGGGTTCATGATGAACCATTGGTGAACCAAGAATAGGTTACCCAAATGAGCCAAAATTGTAGGCCCAAATGCAGAAAATAAATTACAAGATAATATTTTGTCAAATATTTTTGGAAAATGCATGAAGAAATACAGCATATAAATATCGTATAAATATAAAGTAAATATATTTTATCGGTTTACGTATTAAAATATGTATTCCAGGATCGGGGAGTGACAATATTGCTAACAAATTTTGGTCATATTTACACTATTTTTATATTATGTGTGGAGGATCCATTTTGAAAGTTTTGCCTTAGATCCCAATCAGCTCAGGGTCGGCCCTCAAGGTTATTATATTAAGGTATAAAACTTTGATACATATAGTTTTTTTTGAAATTTCATGCACACACACGGTTGGGGGACTCGAACATTGTCGGTCCCTCCGGATGTCCACTCTAATACCACTAGGCTAAAGTGCTAATACTTGATACATACAGTTGTATAAATTTTTTGATACAGTCACTGTATGACAAATTGACCTAATGCCTCTTCGTAAATTAATTGAGGGATCAACATATATATATATATATAGGGATCAACATCTTCTAACTTTTGCATCCACAAAACATTTCCATGATAACATCAGTTGGATCTTGTTTAAGTCATCTAAAATTGTTGAAAAATCAACGGTTAAAATTTGATAACTTAAACAAGGTCCAATAGTTATAAAAGTAAAAATTCATGGGAGATGCTGTCACCCTCGGTTTTCTATTTCGTATCTCGTATACGTATTTGGATTTTGGTCCGTATTTTGTTTTGGCTCGACTTACGAATTTTCGGTTTTCTCGTATTTGGGTTTCGGCTTGGCTTGGTTTTATTTTGTTGGAGAAGATTTGGTTTGGTATGGTTTGGTTTTGCTTTGGACCACATTAGTTAAAATCTACCTCAACCTCCACCCTCACTCATTAAAACCCCCCACCTATTTTTTTCTCTCTCCTCAACCTCATTTATTTCTTCTTCATCTTCTTCTTCCTTCTTCCACACACCATCAACCCCATTAGGCAAGTGCACCTTTCCACCAAATAGGGACCCATTTTTATTTGTCTATTAGCTCTATTAGGCCATCATTAACAACTTTAGAACTTGGAAATTTTTGATTTGGAGCTTTGGTTTTCCTAGATCTAAGTTTATTCTATTTTCGGTTTTGTTTGGATTTTATCTACCAAACTTTGTCTTTTGCTTGTTTTGATGCTTCCAAGTGGTGGGGAATTTTGTTCTACCCCAAATCTACCTAAGGAAGTCCCGAAACGGACATCGGACGGAGATTTGGCGGCGATCGGAAGATTGAGCTTTTTCCTCGGATTTTCGGGGAAGAAGCACAGTGCTTCCAGTGGGCGCATATCCATTCTTGTGCGTCCACATAGCCCAACTTCCTCATGTGGGCACATAGCCTAACATGTGGGTGCATACACACCCCCTGTGGGCGTATAGGGTTGTGTGGGCGCATAACAGTTGGCGCATAGCACCACTTTTTGACCTCTTTTGGCACTTAAATCGATTTTCGATGATTTTCAACTTGGAGAACTTACTCATGTGGGCGCATAGGGTTTACTGCCTGCTCCATGTGGGCATATAGGCACCCACAGTGGGCGCATACTACATGGGCAGCCCCCTGTGGGCGCATATGCCTAGGCAGAATCCTTTGCGTCGCAGTTTTCAGCTTTCGCGACTTTCGTGATTTCGGTCGTTTCGCTTTATGACTTTGTGATGATTTCTCACGTTTGAACTTTATGGCACACCCCGACACATGCATGCCACCCCCTGGCATGGCACGGCTCGGCACGACCCGGCTCGTGTAAGTCATGGCACGACTTAGCACGATTTAGTCACGGTTTGGTGCGCTTAGTTACGGCGCGACTTTTGCGACCTAACTTGACTCGTCCTGACTTGGCATGGCATGGCCTGGTCTGGCACGACCTAGCATGTCATGGCATGTCTGGATGTGGCTTGGCACATCATGGTTTGGCACGATTTTCTGTATTTTGCTTTATGACTTTGTACGGCTTTCTACGACTAAGTACGATTTTCGTGGTTTTCTGTGACTTATGATTATAACTCTTTCTGATCTTCTTGGTAGTGATTCGATGTGGTGCACTCTTAACCTGTAACTCATAATTAACTTCTGTAACTTGATAACTTGATAGTGGCCCGTCGTGGCGCACTCCTGACTAGTAAAACATGACTTGATAACTTAATGCTGTTGCGACGGCTAACTTGACTTGTGTAACTAACTTTGACACCGTGGGTGATCATTCTTGATGCTTTGTGCAATCTACTTGTCTTGTCTTGCATCATGTCTAGGATGTGGGTCCCTGATTACCATGGTCAGGGGCACTAAATCGGATTAGGCTAAAGACTAGATCAAACTATAGCTCATGAAGAATTTTCAGTCACATACAATCTCGTTATCTGGGCGCTTTAATGGACTTGTAGCCTGCCGACGAGTAGGGCACATTTCCAGCACACTGTCATGTGTTGCACCTCCAAGCCACCTAAGGGTACATTTGTCTTCCGGGCGATGTACCCACCTATACTCTCAACCTACGGAAGGATAACTGGATAGTCTGCAGGGCTTGTGATTGTTGGAATATCTTATTTCATCTTGTTAGTAATTAGGCTTGTGATAACCCTAGTTAGTTAAAGTAGCAAGCCGTAGTATTTTCTTGACCGTGTTATGAATGGATGGTGTCCAGCCTTGTCTAGCTCCAGTACTTGGTATCCCCTTAGCATGTTTGTTTATATTTATCTTTGTCAATAAATGGTTTGAGACAAAGTGCTGTTCAGGCGAAGGGTTACAACCCCGGTCCTTGTTTGGTTTACGGGTTGTAACCTGGCTCCCGGAATGGTTCCTCGTCCCTAGTCGTTTGTTGCCCTGCTGTATTTTCTTGTCTACTTGCACTTTTTTTTAATTTATTATATTCTGATATGCTAGTTTTTATTTCTTATTTATGGCCTCCTTTGTGGCACTTGCTTTTTCTGGGGTTTGACCGAGCTAGTTTTGTATGGCCGAATTTTGGAGCAGCTCCCGAGGATCTACCGACCTTCCAGTCTGATGGTGACAACTAGACGGAACCCGGACAACGAGTGGGTTTCTATTTTTGTTTTGCCCACTGTATTGTAAATTATTCTTTTGAGGCGTTTAGCCGACGAGCAAATGTTAGCTCGGTTGCACTTTTACTTACTGTCTGTCTACGGGCTGTAACATGATTGACAAATCCTAGGGTTGATCATGTATGACTAAACTCTTGCTAGTCCTCGCATTTTGTACGACTATCTTCATGATCAGCTGAATATGTAATATTTGGGACACCTTATTATTGTATATTTAGTGATCTGACATCTTATGATTATATTACTTGCTTGAGATTGAGACAATAGGCTTGTTCATGACCTTAAGAGACTGATGGCTTGTAGTAAACCCTCATATCTAGACAGCCATGATCGTATATTAAGGTGGTATGCACTTCTCTGTACGTAGCTGGCTATGTCTGTCCTCCGCTCTTCAGTATTCTGGTTCTGGGGCGTGATATGGTTTAAGTGGTGGCCCATGCAGGTCTTGTAATTCAAGAAATATGAGGGTTTACCGAATAGATGTCTCAATCAGTACTCGTCCTTGATCTCTGCTCGTATCCTCTAATCTCCTGAACACTTGACCTGATCATGTGCTTATATCCTTGATCTCTCCTGGTCCTTCCTTATTGTTCCCTATGTCGTCTTCTTCAGCGGCATTGCTCCTGGACCTGCCGACCAGCCGGAAGGAGCTCAGCAAGCACCCCAGCGACAAGAGGATCATGCTCAACACTCAGGAGTAGCCTCCCGAGTTATGCTTCCCGGAGGCCCAGAACATCCAGTTCAGCCCGCCCAGCCTATAAGACAGGATGATGGAGTCTTGATTGGGCTCATCAGGGAGTTACTTGCATCCTAGGATCGACTGGGCGACGCCCTGTACCAGACAGTACAGGAGGCCATGAACAGAGGCGGTCATCAGGAGAACCAAACAGCCAACAGTTTCAATCGCTTGAACCCTCCATTCTTCAATGGCAGCGAGGATGCGACTGCCGTGGATGCTTGGCTGCAGGACACCGAAGTGATTCTAGAAGCGGCAAGGACCCCCGAAGACGAGAAGATGATGGTGGTGTGCCTTCAATTACTAGACCTAGCCTGCAGTTGGTAGGCAGCACAGGCCATAGGATTAGTGGCACCGATTGCTTGGGCGGTGTTCAGAGAAAGATTCTAGACTAAGTATTTTGATGCTGTAGCTCGGTACGACCTACAGACGAGGTTCACAAATCTGAAGCAAGGAGGCAGGACGGTCGACGGATATGCGATCGAGTTTTCTAGGCTCAATAGGTTTGCCTCCACCTTGGTGGAAACTGAGTATGATAGGGCCCAGCGGTTCCAGCAGGGGCTGCATTTGGAGATCTTATTGGCAGTAGAATAGTTCGAACACCAGACGTTCGATGCAGTATTGAGGGCAGCTAGGAGGCACGAGTATACCTCCCAGAGGATCGTGGATAGGACCGGAGGTCGAAAGCAGTCTCACAATCAGATGCACCAATCATCAGCACCAGCCCCGGCAGCCAGGGCTTTGACAATTGGAACTCCGAGGCGGGCGGCCTCAGTGACGTCGATTCAACACTCAACCCCGACGTACCCACAGCAGCAGAAGAAGAAGCAGTCTTCCGCAATAGAATGTTCACATTACGGAAAGCTATGCCATGTGGTGGCAGAGTGTCGTAGGGTGCAGAGATTGTACCTAGCTTATGGGGCGGCAGATCATAAGATAGGATCCTGTCCGAATCGAGGGAGTTCATCCTCGTCCAACCTAACTAGTCCATCGGTCAGGGGACCGACACCAGTGCAGCAGCAGCACCAGTATCCGAGGCCATTGTTGCCTCAGGCCCAAGCATTTTAGCAGCAAAACCCGCAGCAGTTCGCCCAGGCTCAAGTGCAGACTCGACAGAGAGGTTTCCAGCAGAGGGGACCCGCATCCATAGGACAAGGTCAGGCGATGGTGATGACCGTAGAAGAGGCAGCACCAGGTGAGGTAGTGGCAGGTACTATTCTCGTCAACTCCTCTCCAGCATCGGTATTATTTGATTCTGGTGTATCGCATTCATTCATGTCTGCACGGTTCGCGATACGGATAGGATTGGAGCCCGAGTCATTATCAGTAAGGCTCAATATACTTACTGGTAACGGTCTTGTGGGAGTAGATCGAGTGTTTTCCTCATGACAGATCGTAGTTAGCGGTAGAGAGTTCTCCGCTAGATTGATAGAGTTTTCTATGGCAGACTATGATGTGGTCCTAGGCATGGATTGGTTAAGGAACCAGTATGCTAGGATAGACTGCCATGTTGGCAGAGTTGTCTTTAGTATCCCCGGCGAGCCAGAGTTTTTATTTCCAGAGGTGCAGTGGAGCCTTCTCCTCCAGTATTGCGGATGGCAGTAGCAGCAGTACAGTTACCCCGGATAGTCGAGGAGTTTCCAGATGTCTTCCCAGAAGAGCTTCCAGGAATGTCGTCAGAGAGAGAGATCGAGTTAACCATAGACTTGCTTCCCGAAATAACACCAGTATCAGAGAGAGTTTACAGAATGGCACCTTCAAAGCTAGAGATTTTATACAAGATGATTGAAGAACTCAGGACCAAGGGATTCATTCGTGCAAGTGGATCGCCTTAGGGAGTCCTGATACTTCTTGTGAAGAAGAACGATGGTACGTCTAGGTTATGTGTAGATTATCGTACCTTGAACTCGGTGACAATTAAGAACAGATACCCTATCCCGAGGATAGATGACTTGTTTGATCAACTCAAAGGGGCTTCAGTGTTCTCGAAGATAGACTTGCGGTCAGGATACCACCATGTCAGAGTTAGAGAGCAAGACATCCCGAAGATGGCCTTCAGATCGAGGTACGGGCATTCGGAGTTTCTTGTTATGCCCTTCGGAGCAACCAATGCGCCGGTTATATTCATGGACCTCATGAATCGCATTTTTATGCCCTACTTGGATCAATTCGTGATCGTATTCATAGATGACTGTAAGCCCTCTGGATTTTTGGGATTATTTTAAATTTTTAAATGAATTAGTTTCAAAAGATATTTTTATTATAATTAGTTTTATCCATTAAATATACTCCCGTAACTTTGATTTTTGGAGCGCAAGAGATGTCAACCTCTTGAAACGTTCATAATGTGTTTTGATCTAGACAAGTTTATCTTCATGTTGATATATTATGTCCCACTCAAACTTGTTCTCTTGTGCTCTATTTGCATCACAGAACTTTCGGGTCAATTTAGGCCATTTTATTATTTTATTAAATTCTCACTTTTATTTTTGATCATTATCGACACGTTACCGTGACTTTCAAATTAGAAGCACAAGACTAGCATTTTCTCCAAACCAACTTGTCATACTTGATCTACTCGAGACGCTGTACACCCATGACCTTTGTGTCCCACTCAGACATACCACCTTGTGCTCCCTTTTTATCGCACAACTTTTCGGACATTTGACCCAATTTCGATTTACTCCACCGGGTCGCATTTAATTCCAACTTGAATTGGAGACACCATTTTGACCCAAACTTGTCAACCCAAGATATGGACATGGACCATTTAGAGCCTACTACACACATGTCACTTGTGTCCCATCAAATTTAGTCCCCATGTATTATTTATTTAACCATGATTATAAATGACTAATTTAAGCCTTTTTAATTATTATGACATATTTTGACCCAATTGTGACCCAACCCAATTTAATTAAACCCAACACCCAACACCATGACAACATCCCTTATCATGCCCTCCCCCCCACACACAACACCCACTACTCCTACAACACACCAAACACCAATAAACACCCCATTCCAGACACTTCTCAAGTACACACCTATCACTATCACCTTTTTCCCAATAAAGCCGCATCTCTCACTCACTCTCTCTTTCCTTCCACACCAAACCCGACAGCCATACACCCTCCTCTTCCATTCGGTCCCCTCTCTCATCTCTTCTCTCTATTCAAGTTGACCTCTCCTCACATTTCTTTTTGGAATGACAAAACACTTCCTTCCTTCTCTCTCACTCCATCATCATTCTCTCTAACATATCTCCATCACCCACACTTCCTCCCTCACCTAGCAGCCGACCTAGGGACAACCCCCTCTCTCTACTCCACAACCTTTTCCTCCTCTCTCCTCTCGGTCTACTCCTCCCTCACAAAACCGAGAGCACTTCTCCCCCTCCCTTCTTTATCTCCTTCTCCATTCTTCTTCACCTCCACTCCACCACCACCTTAACCACCACTCCACCACCACCACAGCAGCCCTCACCACCCTCTCCTCCACCACAGGCTGGCTACCCCCTCCTCCTTGGCCGGGCAGCAGCCTCCTTAGGCCGAGCACCAGCCCCACCTCCATCTCCTCTTAGGTACCCTCATCTCCTCCTTCTTCATTCTTCTATATATATGTATATATATATATATATATATATATATATATATATTTTGTATATATATATATATATATATATATATATATATATATATATATATATATATAATCTTCTTATATATGTATAAATGTATATAAGTGAGTATATATATTAATGCTAGATGTATGTTAGAATATACATTAATTACATTGGGGTTGTGAAGGTTGAATGTGTTACATTATGTTGTAGGAATTTTTCATATAAACTAGTTATGGAGAGTTTGGTCTCCCAAACTTTATTATGAGAACCAATGTATGTACAAATTCAAATATATACTTGTGGATATACATGTTGGTATGTATATATGTACCCTCCTACCATATACACATGACACATATATACATACACTCTTGGTTCATTATGTACAAATATATGTATAGGTATATATACTTATGCACTTTCACATGTATAAATGCTCTTATATATATGTATATATATATATATATATATATGAATAAATGCTCTCTTATATATATGTATATATAATATAGATATATACTCTTTCAAATATATATGTATACCCCCTCCCGTATATACGTATACATTTTTATGAATATATATATACACTTGTTCTTCTTGTATATATATGTATAAATGATTTTCATATATATGTATAAATATATATATATAGACTATTTCAAATATATGTGTATATACTTTTATATAAATAAAAATATATACTTTATCCCTATGTACAAATATGTATGATTATATACATACTTTTATATATAAAATATACAATTTGTCTCTATGTGCATATATATGTATATATATAATTTCCATATATAAATATATACATATATATCGACACTTTTTACCCTCATTATGTATATATGGTATACTCATATATACACTTTTTCAAATATGTATGTCTAATCTATATATATATTTTCGAATATATATATTTTTCCTTATATAAAATTTTCCTTTATATATATATTTTTGTGTATATATACATATATGTATGTTTCCGTATATACTTTTATATATATTCCATATATATGTTTCTGTATATGTATTTTTGTATATATATATTCCTATGTATATATTTCCATATATATAACTTGTACATATATATATACTCAACTTGCATATATTTTCCTTATATATTTCCTTAATGTATACTACCCGTATATACTTTCCATATATAAAAACTTTAATGTATATTTCTTTACATATATGTAACTTAGTATACATATGCCTTCTTTATGTGTGAATGACAATTTATGTGTGCAAACCTTTTCAACATTTATTTATATAATTATGTGTGTGTACGAAATACGTACGTTCTACATTGTGTATGGTTAGAAGCGTAGTCATATATGTTCATTGTGGGCCTTGGTTGTGTAATTGTAGGTCTCTTGGGCGGCGTGATAGAGGAAGGAGGTACCGGAGCTCTGCTTGCGCATTGCAGGATTGAAGGCAAGTATACCTTGCATCGTGATACTGTTTTTACATATATACTTCATTATAATCTTGTTAGTGTAGACTTAGTTAGTTGAGTCCGGGAATTGCCTCGGGCGTAGTCGATGATGGCATCGACACTTAGGACTACCCACTTGACCTAGCTCTAGGCGACGTACCCTTAGTTGCGGAGTTGTTGTTATAACTCCCTTGACCATGACACGTGTTACGACACGGCACTGAGTGAGTTCAGATCATGGCACGCGCTGTCGCCCTCGACTGGCCATCAGTGCGAGGGGCTCGTGTGACGGTACATATAGGTTAGTGATGGTTCTAGATAGCTGACTCTTCATAGAGAGTAGATGTTCGGGTCGTGGATGTGACCTGTACATCATTGGGCGGGGAAGACAACTAGTAGGCGTATGGGACAGACATTTATTTTATGTTAGCCTCCAGGAGGACCCGGCTTGGGCACGATACCCGATTCTGGGCCATACATCCACTATGGGAAACATCCGGCAGCGGCCACTAGCTGCACGCTAGGTACGGTCGGGATGTATACCAGTGCTTGTATGTTTATATCGGCTCGTGATCCGACGTCGGCTCGTGCTCCGATGCCATATCCTTATCTACCCACCCATACGTCCAAAGTTGTTTTCATATACATTCACTTAGTTTGGTTAGCACATCCCTTATGTTTATATCAGTATTTACTTTATGGTATGTTCCTATTTGTATCTTGCTGTGTCCCCTGCGGACCTGGTTCATTTCCAGATCCCGACGAGCATCTGTATTCGACGATTTACGGTACCGGGGCTGAGCCAGGATACATCGCAGAGGACCTCGAGGATTTCCCTTGATCTGGGGTATGCTGCTACTTTGGCTGGGAGCTTCTTATCTAGTTAGCTGATACTCTTAGCTAGTTATCTTCCATTCTTGTACTTTTATTTTGATGTACTGTGGTATTGTTTCCACCAGACTTGTATTTTCATTCAGTTGTATTTGGATATTCAGACTACTCTGCTTTTGCTTCAGTACTTCCTTTTATGTTGTCTGTGGATGAGATTTAGATGATTGCCTGTGTTGGTTAGTTACTTTTACAGCGTAGTACGCCTAAGTGAGTCCATTAAATTGGATAGCTCACTTTAGGTCGTATCAGCTGGCCAGGTTATGCCCTAATCCCATTTATTTTGGGAGCGGGCGTGATATGGTTTTAGTGGTGGCCCATGCAGGTCTCGTTTATCGTTTTGGTTACGTTACTATACCGATTCGAGCCTGCGATTAAGAGTAGCAGTGTTAGGATCTCATCCACTTACGATTAATGCCCTTGAACCTCAACTCGTGTTCTATTGTTAATTTCCTTGTATCTTGTTTCCCTCTCTCCCTTTTGTAATAGAAGTTTTGCCTCTTTCAGAGAGATGAATTTGTACAGCGGACGCACGACTTATGGCGTTGCCCAAGCATCCGATACCGAGCCCAGCGACGACAGGACTCCGGATCCTATGGGGATCCAGGCTTCCAGACGAGTTCAGATAGTTCCGATGATTCCATCCCTTCCTGCGGGGTTCGCACCACAGCCGGCGTTGATGCTCCAGGAGGGCCAGACATCACAGACGCCGATGCGACCAGAGGAGAATCCATTGCCTCCGCCGCCTCCCTTCCCTCCACAGATACCACATGGAGCGTATCAGCAGCAGGTGCCCTATGCACCCCCTCCTCCTCTGATGTCGTAGGGAGCATACCAGCAACAGATGCCGTATGCCTTCGTTCCGCCCCAAATGCCGCAGCCAGAGGATCAGCCCCAGATGTTCCAGTTCTTCCAGATGATGATGTAGCAACAGTAGCAGCAGACGGAGGCTATGAGACTGCAGACGGAGGCTATGAGGCAGACCTTGATGACTGCCCTAGAGAGGATGACAGCACCAGCACCTGCACTGCCACCAGCCCCAGCACCAGCCCAGCAGGTGGGCACCGTTAGGTGGTACAGTCAGATGAACCCCAAACCCTTCAAAGGGAACGAGAGCTTGGAGGAGATATCAGACTGGATAGCCAACACCCAGAAGATCTTAGATGCTTCGGAGCTACCTGCTCACTTGAGGATGACCGCCGTGAGGATGCAGCTAGAGGGGAATGCCCATCATTGGTGGGAATCGAAGGAGCGTAAAGTCGGCAAGGACCAGACGTGGGAGCAGTTCTTTGAGTACTTCGAGGCGAAGTACTTTCCAGCCACCATCCGAGATGCTCTCTATGATCAGTTCCTCCACCTCAAACATAGAAACTTGACCGTAGACGAGTACGACACAGAGTTCAGCCGTCTCAGCCGGTTCGGCGCCCTACTGATACCAGATGAGAGGAAGAAGGCCCAGAGATTCCATAGCGGCCTGACGAAGGAGCTTCAGAGGTACACGAGCTCGCAGTCGAGGATTTATTATGAGGAGGTGTTAGCAGAGGCCATGAGGCCATCAACCGGGACCCGATGAGCACGAGGCATTCCACTCAGACATCCACACTAGCCAAAGTTCAGGCAGGAGGTCCGACTAGACGTACGGAGTCCCATCATCAGCAGCAGGTCGTCCCATACCAGCCGATGGAGCTCCCGAGTTGTTACTATTGCGGCAAGCAGGGCCACATTCAGAAGGAATGCAGGAAGAGGCTTAACCAGTGCAAGAGGTACGGATCAGGACAACATCGGGTTGCAGACTGCCCGCAGCATCAGGACAGAGCTCAGCAGTTGGCCCCAAGGCCGGCTCCACCAGGACCCAGGCCCCCGGCACAAGCAATGATGGTCCAGAGAGCACCGACACTCGGAGGACAACAGAGAGGTACGTATCTCAGTATGCCTGCATTATTATTCAGTTATTTCTATCCTGTTATTATTTATGTCTAAATTTCGAGGATGAAATTCTATAAGGTGGATAGGTTGTAAGCCCTCTGGATTTATGGGATTATTTTAAATTTTTAAATGAATTAGTTTCAAAAGATATTTTTACTATAATTAATTTTATCCATTAAATATACTCCCGTAACTTTGATTTTTGGAGCGCAAGAGATGTCAACCTCTTGAAACGTTCATAATGTGTTTTGATCTAGACAAGTTTATCTTCATGTAGATATATTATGTCCCACTCAAACTTATTCCCTTGTGCTCTATTTGTATTACAGAACTTTCGAGTCAATTTAGGCCATTTTATTATTTTATTAAATTCTCACTTTTATTTTTGATCATTATCGATACGTTACCGTGACTTTCAAATTAGAAGCACAAGACTAGCCATTTTCTCCAAACCAACTTTTCATGCTTGATCTACTCGAGATGCTGTACACCCATGACCTTCGTGTCCCACTCAGACACACCACCTTGTGCTCCATTTTTATCGTACAACTTTTCGGACATTTGTTCCAATTTCGATTTACCCCACCGGGTCGTATTTAATTCCAACTTGAATTGGAGACACCATTTTGACCCAAACTTGTTAACCCAAGATATGAACACGGACCATTTAGAGCCTACTACACACATGCCACTTGTGTCCCATCAAATTTAGTCCCCATGTATTATTTATTTAACCATGATTATAAATGACTAATTTAAGCCTTTTTAATTATTATGACTCATTTGGACCCAATTGTGATCCAACCCAATTTAATTAAACCCAACACCCACAACATCCCTCATTATGCCCTGTAACACCCAGTTTTCCAAATGAGGGTAATTTTGAAATTTCGTATTTATAATTATTTTAATAATGATATTTAATTTATGATATAATTTTTGGTAATTTTAAATCATTTTAAAATTATTTAAATCAATGACTTGTGGTTTTGACGTTTTGCTAGTGAAACCCTAGAGACTGTTTGACCTAGAGCCTAACCATATGATTATGATATTTTTAATGTCATTTCTGGCCTAAGGATATTTTTGTATTTGACCTCTTTGAATTATTTTGATATTATTTTATTATTTATGATATTGTTTTGGGATTATTTGAGTCGGGTTCGAATTTCATCTCAATCCGACTTGTAGCGGGGACCCGGGGTAACTTAGACTCTAGTTGGACCCATGCATTAGTTAGCCATGGCCCACATTTTAATTAGTCATGTTAGAAAGATTAGTCATAATCCTAATTATTAGGTTAACCATTTAGAGTTTTTATTTTGACCCTTTAACCCCAAACCCTAACCAAAATTGTTTTAAACACTTGTAACTAAGGGAGGGGCAAACTTGTAATATTCAATGAGGGGGGGGGGGGGGATAACTATTGTGGCCGGTCCTAATAGGACTCCCATCTCATTTTCTTTCTTTGAGAAGTCTTCTTCCCCAAGTGCTCTCAAGCTCTCCTAAGGAAGAAGCCTTTCTCTTTGGATTTTCTCTCCATTAGGTAATATTTCCTTCTCTTTTATTTCTCCATTTTGCATTTAGGAAGGTTTTAACCATAGAAATGACCCCCATTGTTGTGTCCCTATTTTGTGTCCTCTTGTGTCCATTATGTGTCCTTTAGGGATTTCTATTGTATTATTGTGTGTCTTGTGTTCATGGGGAAAACCCCGGCCCCAAACTTGGACACACTTTATATTTAAAATATTGATTAATGAATTAATTCATATTAAATCTTAGATTTGAATATGTAGAGATGTGTTCTTGAGTACTTTACATTTCATTCATGTATCTCTTATAGATGTGTTCATGTTACATATATAGATTTGTGTATGTATATATATATATATATATATATATATATATATATATATATATATATATATATATATATATATATATATATATATATATATATATATATTTTATATATATATATATATATATATATATATATATATATATATATATATATATATATATATATATTGTAATAAATATATATATATATATATATATATATTTATTACATATATAAATATATTGTAATAAATATATATATATATATATATATATATATATATATATATATATATATATATATATATATATATATATATATATATATATATATATATATATATATATATATATATATATATATATATTGTAATGAGAGTGTATCTATATTTATATATGTAATAAATGGTTCATGATGATTATATAATCAAGTTTGTGAGTGGGGTTCCTCATATTATTATTGCCATTATTGTTGTGGATAATTAGGATATATATTGTGTATTCTTTTGGCTCAAACTATCTAAATCCGTCATGATTTTTATCCACGTTTTTAATTTCAGCCCTAACTTAGAAATGTCATAACTTCTAGCTCAAAGCTCGGTTTAATCTCCCGTTTTTTTTAAAAGAAGCGTATTGAAGTTAGCTTTCCAAAAATATGTATTAATAGGCCTAATTCTTTCTGTAACTTTTTGGAACATTATTTGAGTGTCAGCTATACGAAAGACAAATGCGTTCTCGGTGTTTTCGCGATTCCGGGAGTTTTCGGAAACGAAAACGCGATCCGTTTGAAGTTTCGGAAAGCTAACACATAGATCTATAACATACTTTAATCCTATATTTTAATTCATGCTGAGATGATACAGTATTGATTATTAGTAGGAGTTACTATTCGGCATATGCATTTTGTGCACCCTTGTGTGTAATATAATGTTCTATTTGATTTTAACCCATGTTAATGTATATACATTATGTAATTAAATAGAGAATGCAAGCATGAGTAAATGGTTAAATAAATGATGTATGAGGTGTAAGTATCCTATCTAATGTAAGCATGTATAAGTATGACTTGTAATGAATATGTAGGTTCCATAGTATGTAATGTATGCAATATACAAGTTAATGATGTGTCTATGTTAACACAAATCCTATATTACCTCATGTACCCCCTTACACTATGTTGACACTATCACACTTGACACATTGTTCACTTACACTTTGATACTCTTTGATATGTATACACTATGTATGCCCATTTAACCCTCACTTGCCCCTTTGCCATGTTCACATACACACATAGCCTCTTAAATAAGTATTTATGAATATAGTTAACTTAGCTATGTATGTATATTATATATGTAGCATATTGTGTTGTAATATATAAGTTTATATAACCATTTGAAATGCCAGGATTATAGACCTAATGTTGAATACTAATATATGCATGTGTATATAGTGTAGACATATAGCTTAAAGTAATAGATTACCTAGGTATATCCAAGGTGAATTCTTGCCTATTTGAGTATTGATAATTGCATGCTATATAGAGTTGGGTGTATGTGGCTTGTATAGCCTTGTATTGATGTGTGCTTGCTAGGATAGTCTTGGTTAGGCCTAGTAAGACTTGCTGGGTTAGGACATGACCTAGTTTGACTAGTGCAGTTGACCAGAGTTGACCAAGGGTGACTTTGGCTAGTTTGACCTAGATTCATGTAGAATACATGTAGTGCTTTATATTACCCTTCTGGACAGTTGTGACTTGTGCTATTCTAATTAGGAGCCAGACACCTCTTCTCGGACAGTTACCTTGGACATTCAGATACAGGCGAGTACATTCTCTGATCATTTCATATCCTGTTAGAATTATTTTTCTGCTTTAGATTACTATACTTGATGCTGTCACATTGGTAACACGGATTAGTACTATATGGATCCTTTCTGAGATGTTATCCCCTCAGGGAGCATCGTATACTACAGTTCTGTGCGTTTCAACTTACATGGTGTATCACTATGCTTCACGGTTCTTCCATCACTTGTGACATGTACTCTCATGATCACAGAGTCTTCCCAGAATCACCCATTTATGGGCATTCCCAGAATCACCCATTGTGGGCATTCCCAGAATCACCTATTTATGGGCTATCCATGTATCACCCCTTGTGGGCCTTTGCATGGAATCATAACATAACTGGTTGGATCCTGTGTATTGATTGGGGGTACAGGGAATGTAAGCCCCTGATTTTCAAATTCATTTATTTAGTGTTAATTAAATTTTAATGTCATTATAGCCTTAATTAATTATTATAATTTTTAGGAATTTTTCTAGAATTTTTTAAATGATTTTAAATGAGTGTTTAAATACAAAAATATTGATTTGTAATTTTTAAAATGTTTTAATATTATTTTGCAATTTTTTGAATTGTTTTTATATCAGTATGCAATTTATTTAATTGTTAATATGTCAGTTTGTAATTAGTGAATTGTTTTTAATTATGGAATGCAATTTATATTTACATATTAGGGGCTTGGGGACCTATTCGTAAATTCCTAAACTACAGGGACCTAAACAAAATCCTAACCCTAACTGCCCCCGACGACTAGCCATGTCGCCGGCGAACCGACGACCTACTTTTCCCCACCTTTCCCGGCCATCCACGACCTAAGCCCCTATTTAAACCCCCCTTCGACCCCCAGTCAAAACCCTAGCTCTACCCACCACCACAACCACCGCAGCCCCTCGTCTCCGACCTAAACCTAGACCTAACCCTAACTCGGCGATACACCACCAGCTCCACAGCCACCTAATCGACCACAACCGCCACCGTTCGACTCGTCCTGTCACGCCGAGCCCAGCGCCACTGGAGCGCCCCGACCCCGACGTCTCCTCGCCGTCAGCCCATCGAAACCCCCTACAACGGCCGGACACGTAAGTTGCAAGTGTCACGACGTGTCGTGCGTGTCTCGTGTTGGGTCGAAAGTGTTCGCCGTGTCCTGGCGAACACGAACGCAGACGAGGACACACGAAGCTCGTGTCGTACGTGTCGTGCTAAGCGAAGACACGTTGATACCTGTAGCCTTAACTGTCAGGACACATGACAGTTTATTTTTTATTGTTAACCTAACCTAAAATGAAATAAAATAAACCCAACCCTTTCCCTAACACAACTGATGGGCTGACCCCCTGGCCAGCCCATCCTAAGCTAAAACCCCCCGGAGCGCGCTGTGTTGGCTCGGGTTCGAGCCGGCCACTGCTGCGTTTTCCTTTCTTTTCTTTTCTTTTCTTTTTCCTTTTTCTTTTTCTTTGTTATATATATATATGTATATACATATATTTGTATAATATATATATATATATATAATATATATATATATATATAGATATATATATACTGTATTATGTATATATACTTACTGTTTTCTTATGTATCTGTATATACTTTATTCTCTGTACTTTATTATTCTATGTATATATACAATATATATGTATTGTGTATACATGTATATAAAAAATATAATTCCTTGTGTATATATATATATTTAATTATATCTTAGTATAATTAAGTATTTTTATATATGTATATATATATATATATATATATTATATATATATATCTATATATA